>NW_019014608.1:577369-598233 GCF_000150535.2 Carica papaya
AAATTGCCACTATTTGGGCAATTTGTTGGACTAATTACCTTTCCTTTACCGAAATCCATCGAGAAGCATTTTGGTGTTGAGCCCTTCACTTCCCTAAGCCTAGAATGATGATCATTTTGATCAACACCTCCCACCAGATTCATTTGATGCTGATGGGTTAATGAAGGATGACTCAACTGGGTTTGTTGATGCCTGTTGATAGATGACTCTAAGTCTAACAATTCCCCACTAGGCCCTGACAAAAACCCACTTCCCAAACTCGAACCTTCCATCAAATCCAAAATTACAAAACACTGAACGCTCTATTTCGCTGCTGATTTAATCAACAATAGATAAAGGAAGCTAAAATCTTATTGCATTTTCAAGTCTCAACCGGGAAAAATGAACAGCATGAACACAAATAGAAATACCCATAGCCTGGCGTATCTGATTAACTAAGCTCAATCGATTGTACCAACACTAGAAACAAAACAGCCAGAAAACATAGATAACCAGATGCCGAATATCTCATTTTTTTTTTATTTCTTTCCCAAATTCTACATAATCAAACAGAAAGTAAGCAAAAACTGAGAATCCAAGAACCTGGGAGGTTTTAGAATAAGCTTCTCCTAGTGATCCCCAATTTCTCGGAGAAACTGCAAAATGAAAGCTAAAATCTTTCGGGAGGAAAAAAACCGGGAGAGATCAATATATATCGACGGAAAGAAAACTGAACAAGGGAATCGAGTTTACCCTTTGATCATCGAGATACCAAAATGGAGGCCTTTTCTATTTTTGCTAACAAGAGCATGAATTTTGTCTCCAAGCTCAATGGAGAGAGAGAGAGAGAGAGAGAGAGAGAGAGAGAGAGAGAGAGAGAGAGCAGGGCGAACTTACAATGCTCTTCCCACGACACGTGGCTAGTTTTGGTTGGTCATTCGTTGGGTATTTTTGCAGCTAGAGATTACGGTAGACATGCTTAGATCCTCGGAAACTTTTTCTTACCGGTTTATTATTTTTTGTTTTTGTTTAATTATCAGAATCGTTTGCAGACATATATATATATATATATATATATATACATACAAACTTTATCATATATTTTTAATCAATTCAATGTATATTATATTTCGTGATATATTTTCTCTTCACTTTTAATTTCAAAATTCAATTTCTTTTCATAAATCTTTTAATTAATTCCAACGTAAATAAGTTATTCTCACTTGGTACCAAAAAAATATTTAATCTAAATTCCAACTCCCACTAAGCAACTGGGTAATGAAAATTTCAAACATATAAGGAGAAGCACAAATCTGCCAAACAATGGCTCAACTTGCAAGTGCTTCTACAGCTTATGGAGTTACAACTGAAACATGAAAGGGTGTTTATTTCAGTTATTTACGATCTGCCTTTTGGAGCCACATACTAGCAATATGCATTTACAAAATTCAGCCGAAAACCAGTTTGAACATCCGCCTTCTTTGCCCACATTTGTTGCAATAAGTTGTCTGTTTAGTCTCATGAAACTGCAGAGGCTTTCTATAGGACTGCAACAGGAGAGACGAGCAAACCACACTGAGGGATGAAACAGCCATGCAAGCTCCCGCAAGCCAAGGTGGTAACCGGATTCCGGTGAAAGGGAACAGGACTCCGGCTGCAACTGGTACACCTAAAATGTTGTAGCCAAGCGCCCATACGTAGTTAAGCCAAATCCGGGAAATGGTCTTCCTAGAGAGGTCTATGGCCGTGATTACGTCTTCCAAGTTGCTCTTGATGAGAACTATATCGGCTGCTTCAATTGCAACATCAGTGCCAGCGCCAATTGCTATTCCAACATCTGCTGCAACTAAGGCAGGCGAGTCATTTATTCCGTCTCCCACCATAGCCACAGCCGTGTTATTCGCCTGCATATGATTTCATTTTCGATATTTAAAAAATAAAAGACATTGGTTATGAGTAGTTAAATTCCCCATTTCACACCTTAAAACAATAAATTGCAACAATAACTAAATTCCACATTTAATCACTCTGGCAACGTTAACAAATTCTTCTTGGAATTAATTTCAACATAAATTTAATTGCATTGTTTCCAATTTTATATAAAACTTTATGAGGTTTTATTTTTTAATGGAATTTACATTATTCCTACATGCCTCTGTCAATTCGCAAATTAAATTCCAAAATTTCTTAACTTATTTCGAAAGTAGCCTTTAAAGATCTCAAAGATACCAACTCTAGGCAAATTTCTAACCTACGAAATCAGAACGATATTTTTACCGAGTGAAGAAAAAGGTTTACCTGTAATCTCTTGATCCTTTCAGCCTTTTGCAATGGATCTGCCTCAGCAAAGACTGCCTCTATCCCGACCTCCTTTGCTATTGCAGTTGCAGTAGCCCAGTTATCACCTGTCACCATCACACTTGAGATGCCCATCAGGCGAAGATAAGATATAACATGCTCAGCCTCTGGCTTCACTGGATCAGTAACAGCAAAAGCTCCAGCCACCTTTCCGTCAATGGCAACTAACATGCACGTTCGTGCCAGTTGCTCATTTTCTGAAATATGGCGTTCGACCTCAGGATCGACAGGGACATTAAAAGAATGCATAAGCCTCTTATTCCCTACTAAAACAATTCTGTCACCGACGTTCCCACTCACCCCAGCTCCAGTGTGCACTTCAAAGTCCATAACTTCCATTACACGAGAGGAGCTAGACTGAAAATTCTGACGTATCTTCTTAGCAAATTCCACCAGTGCTTTTGCTATTGGATGCTCACTATTTGCCTGCACATTTATGAAAAATAAAAAAAGAATAGTTGATTATAATAGTCTTAACCTCATCATTCAATAGAAACAAAAAACTATCACCCACCCAGAGTTTTAGGAACTAATCTATTCTTGCTTGCTTTTCCTCATTTTAGTGCATATAATACATTATTTATGATGAAAACTGCAATTCTTTCATTTCAAGGACATTCCGCTTCATTAATATAAACCATGTGCTGACAAAACAAATGCTTCATCATTTGCTTCCAAAACTTCAACATTTTCCTTCCCACCAGACCAAACAGCCAAAATCCAGAAAAGAAACAATTGAGTTCATGTTATAGATGTCTTGCCAAGCATACCTGAACCCGCTTCAGATTTACTGTGCAGAAAAACATTTGTGCACAGAAATCCTTCTTCCCTCGAATGCTTTACCATTCCTATTATAATACAAATCAAAATGAGGAAACTTACCTCCACGGCAGCAGCAACATCACAGAAATCTTCCAGTGAAATGCTCGAAAAGGGAACGGCACTTACTACCTCTGGTTTTCCAACTGTTAGTGTTCCTGTCTTATCGAATACAACAGTTTTCACCTGTGATATTTGCCCAAAAGGGAAAAAAAAAATGTTAAGGGGTGAGCAAGGCTCTAGTCAAAAAACCAATTACGATACACTCCGTAGTTGAGGCTCCCCAGTATTATGTTTAGACAGATATAAGAAGTTATCGAAGGAAATATGAAGCATCCTTTCTCCTGATTAATGTTGATATGCAGGAAGCGGAATGAGAAAAAAAAAGGGAATTTCTTGTGTAGGAGACCCCATTATATAAAAAAACTGGCTTCTTTCATCGGACATTTAGCTGATATCTTGACAAGCAAAACTGCTTCTTCTCTTCTAAAGAAACCAAACCTGGAAGTGACACCAGGAAAATAATTGCTCCGCAAAGTCTCAACTCAAGAAGAGCATAATCCACCATGATTATGCTTAGAAAACAGCAGAGGTCTTACCTTGTGGGCCTTTTCAAGTCCATTTCCACCCTTGATGAGTACTCCTAGTGATGCACCCTTTCCCGTAGCAACCATGACCGCAGTAGGTGTTGCTAGTCCCAAAGCACAAGGGCAAGCAACTACTAGCACTGAAATACTGAATTGCAATGCTAGTTCAAATTCGTTCATAGACTTTGGTATCCATTGTTTAGGGTAAATTCCAGCAATTCCAGGGACAAACCATCCCAACCAAGTAACTAATGCAGCAAGGACAACCTGGTGTAAATGCAAGAACAAAATGATTGTAGAGTAAATTAGACATTACAAGAGGACAGAATAATGTAGAACATTAATGAAGAATCATGCTGCTGATTGCATGTTCTAAAGTGCTTATATTACAGCTTCCAGAAACATTCTAATGAATTTCAATTTACAATAGAATAGAAAAACATTCAAGTACAAAAATAGCTAGCACAGAAAGCTAAGGTGATCATTTTATTAAAAAATATGGCAAGATTCGAAAGTACAATGCTGACAAAATTTAACTAAAGAACAACTTACTGCAGGAACAAAAAACTTTGAAATTGTGTCAGCTACTTTCTGGACAGGTGCTCTAGCAAGTTGAGCAGCCTCCACAAGTTGAACAATTTGGGAAAGTGTAGTCTCGGACCCAACATTAGCGGCCTTGACTATTAAAAGACCATTTTCGTTCACTGTCCCCCCAATTACCTATTCATAAGATTAAAGAATATATAAATCTGTTTATACTTTCTAAATGTCAAAATAAAAAAGTGAGCTTTTCTCCCCTCGACCTGGAAAAAACAAGGGGATGTTACCTTGTCACCTGTTTTTTTAGAAACAGGCTTGGCCTCTCCTGTGATCATGCTTTCATTGACATAGCTTTGACCATCTGTAACAATCCCATCGACCGGAACTTTCTCACCAGGAAAAATTTTAATTTTGTCACCTCTTTGTAGCAGCTGAGTGCTTATTTCCATCTCTGAATTAACATGACCATCATCATCAACTGATAATAGATGAGCTTTATCAGGAGCAAGATCAATCAACTTAGCTAAAGCATTTGAGGTTTTTCCCTTAGCCACAACTTCCAAATATTTTCCCAGAAGAATAAAGGATATTAACATAGCACTCGTCTCAAAGAAATCTTGCCCTTCAAATGTGTCGGAAGTCATAGCTTTAATTGCAATAAATGCAGAATAAAAATAAGCAGCATTTGTTCCAAGAGCAACTAGAACATCCATATTGGCAGATCTTAATCTCAATACATGGTATGCTCCCACATAAAACCTAATAAAGACATCTGAAACAAGTGATTATTGAGATACAGAAAAGATAACTGCTGCCTCTCAGAAACAGAGATGCTGACACTGTGGCAACATAAGGAGCAGCAATAATGAGAAACTAATCATAAAAAAGAGAGGAAACTGGTGCTTATTTGTTGTTACCTTCTACCAATAATGAACTGAACTGGCGTGCAAAGAATCCATCTAAGAAGTGTTCCAATAGTAAGCATTTTGTAAATCTTGAACTCTATCCAGTTCCCAAAAGGATGAAGCATTGGAAATACCATAGACAATAAAAACACTGGAACTGAGAATAGGCAACTCAAAAGGAACTGATTTCTATACATTTGAACTTCGTGCTGCTGCTCTGTTTCTCTTTGTCTTGGAGGAATGTATAAGCTTGCCTCGTAACACTTAGTTCCATGGCCAGCTTCTTGGATGCAGAGTATAAGAGATCTGGGACCTGTGATATCTGGATCATAGGTCACAGTGACCTTATTTTCTGCCGCATCTACTTCAACATGACTCACTCCTACAGCTGACTCGAGGGAGGATTGAATTATGGACACGTCTTCTTCAGAAGTAACACCTGCTAGTCTAAGGTGTGTTTTGTTTGCATCATCCCCAGAACTAATGAGATCTGCCCCAAAACCAGCATCTTCTATTGCTTCCTTAAGCCTATCAGTATTGGTAAGTTCTGGATCATAGAAAATTTTAGCTTCTTGAAGAGATAGACCAACCACTGCTTTTTTCACTCCACCAACCATTTTAAGGACATTCTCCACAGACTCAGAACAGCTGGTACAAGACATTCCTTTGATCCTCAACCGGCACGCTGCTATTTCTTGATCTGGAAATTTGTCAACAGGATAACCTGCTTCTTCAACTGCTTCCTTAATTTTTTTTGCCTGAAGCAAAATTAATATTTTATTATTTCTAGTGTCTAAGGAAATATTTTTTAGCAAATAGTTTTACCTTTTGAAGAAGTAATTCTATAATAAATCAAGTTGTCAAGAAGCATTTAGGTATCAATGGAAAACAATTGAAGAGCTCTCAGTTATGTTAGTCAGCAAAATTCCATTTTATATAGCGTGCTTTAATTTTTGAATCTGTTCAAGGACGGGCATGAACATCAATGTACACAAACAAACCTGCAGACAGAGAGAGATGGAGATAACTAATATCTGTATCTATCTGTCCCCAGAAAGTAGAACCTTTTCCAAAGACTTCCATTATCTATCTCCTTATTATCCATATTGAATATAAAATAACCGTTCTCTTTTCTCTCAGACAAAGATATTTACTGTAAAATAAAATCAAAACATAGGTTAGGATATATTTAATTGCGTATAAATAAGAAAAAGTTAATCAGAAAGATAAATTATGTGATACTTCGTTATGTTGAAAAAGAAGACAAAGGTGACATAAACACGTTGTAGTATAGCAATCTAGAAGCTTGTATTTTTCCTTTATAAACTCCCAAAGATTCTTAACAATCTGAAGGTTAACTTACCGAAATGAGCAGAGGATTATATTGGATTGCGGCCTGGCCATCAATTGGTGATACAGTAACATCCTCAACGCCATTAAGATTTTTGAGGACAGATTCTATGGACACCACACATGACGCACACTTGATATTCCTTATTTTAAACACAACCCTCCTATTTTTCTTGTGTATGGTTTGAACTGGTTCAGAGATAGTGATGGTGACGCTATCCTCAAGTTGCAAGAGAGGTGCATTGAGATCATCTATCTCATTATCATTGACTTCCATCTTCCTGTCCCAAAAAGATATTTTCAGCAATTCCAGTATCCTACAGAACAGTGAGATAAAATCCACTAAGATGTGTAAATGGCAGATGGAATCAGTAGAATGAGTCATTTTTCTTCAGCTCCCCAACAAGCAACGAAATGAACTATGTTGCATTTCGGATTACTCATAGTTTCAGCATTTAACATCAGGAGAAACCATCAAATAAAACTAATAGTTAAATCTTTAATTTAGTAAAACCATAAGGTTTAATTCAATCAAAGCTTTAGAATTCAAATTATAAAGCAAAACTTAAAACAAAGGAAGCAAAGCCGATAACGGCAACCCTTGACTGCGACCTCACTTTCTCAACCAAACCTAATTTCCAAAAATATACAATCTGAAACGCAAAACCAACCAATATAATACAATACTGACATTATTGTGAAAAGCCCTATAATCAGCATTCAATTTCCAAATAGTGAAATAACCCAATCCAATCCATTCGTACTCCAAACTTGAATTCCACAAAAGACGAACGTGCACGTATCGAAATAAATATAAGCACGTGTATATCAACATGAACGCGCGTATATCAATCAAAGACAGGAGAAGGAGGCCAAACCTTTCCCGCGTCGTAAAACGCTGGAAGAGTCAATCGAGGGAGAGAAGCAGATGAAGGCTACGTCTTGGACAAAGAGAAAAGATACGGCGAGGAATTAGGGTTCGTGAAAAGTCTCCTAGGGCATTTTCCGTTGGTCGAGATAGAGAAGATGAGAGGAAAACAGGGTTTAAACCGTGAAGGCTAGAGAGAGACCACTTGGCGAGCGGGGTTTGTCGTTTTAAGAGGCGGCTCGAGTCGTCTTTTGAATTTTTGAATGCTAACGTCTTAAGTATTTGATTTTCCCACCATATTATACAAACTCAACCGCTTCTCTACAGTATATAAAATATAAAAAAATTAAAAAAAAAACTTATAAATTTTTAAAATAATATTTATAAATTATTATCTGTAATAAAATATCTATGTTATAATTTTTAAAAAATTTTAGAATAAATTAATTATATTTATATTTAATAAATTATTATAATTAATTTGCAGAAGCTGCTTTCTCATCTCTATGTTCCCGTCCTCGGCAACAACAAAGAGGCGAATTTGGCACGCAGTGAAATTTAACGGCGTTAAAACCTAATTTATAAGTCATTATTATTTATGAAAACTTTTAAAATATTTATTTATTTTTTATAAATCATATAATTTTTATTAAATATCTTTTAAAAAATTATTAAATTTTTATTTATCAATTATTTAAAAATTAATATTTTAGTTTATAGATACTTTTTTACTAAACGCTCGCTATTTGTGAAGAATTTATAAAATAAAAATAATTTTTAATCAGAATATATTTTATAACCATAAACATGTGCAAATATAATCTAAAAATTAATAATATTAGTTAAAATAAAAATTATAAAACCATAATAAGGAATTGGCAAAAGATTAGACAGTATTTTATCCATAAATTTTATGTCATTTTAAATTACACTTAATTGAATAGTTTTATTATAATTGAGATTAAAAAATTATTAACAATAATTAATTTATTATAAGCATATTATAAACTAATTAATTTAGCTAATTTTTTAATTTGTACCGGGTATGACGCCCCCGGTCATTTGCCATTCTCAAACGGCTTTTATGGTTTCACTGTCAAACAAGAGCTGCGGTAAATATGGTTGCCACCATTTTGTTAGGGTTTATCTTTTCTTCTTCCTCCTCCTGAAAAATGAAATCTCCAAGCAAGCAAAATTCTCTGCTTTGCTACTGCAGTTAGGGGTTTTCTTGATTTACTGTTAATTTTACTTCACTGGTTCTGTTGTGTTCCCCGAATCACCACCATTCTTCAGTTATAGGAAAAGCGCATTTCTTCTCAAATTCCACGATGCGCAAGAACGATGATATCCGCTTTTCATCTTCTACTATCAAGATCCCTCTCTCTTCTCCACATTATCCTCTCTTCAACAACCTACAGTTTTGCTCAAAGGCCATAACGTCGAAACTCTTGGGCGCCCGCCACTCGCTTAGTCGGCTCGTGGGCTCGTTCGGAACTCGCTCCGGGAACTCCAACCTGTGTTCCTTCTATGCTCAGAAGCTCCATTCAGCCACGGGGTTGCTCGTCGGCAGGTCGTCTCTCCTCTGCTCAGCATCATTGTCCTTAGCCCGTCACAACGAGCCACCTCCGTTCGAGTGTAGTTCTTGCTCTGAAGAAAGAGTACCGGTCGGGAAATCTTCTTTGCTCTGCTCCGCGTCCCTGTCATTAAGTCAACCCATCGATTTGACTCAATCTGGGTCGGACTTGAGGGAAACGCAGCAACAAAAGGGTCACTCTGTTAGTCGACACGATGAAGAGAGAGTGCTGATAAGCGAGGTCTTGGTTAGGAACAAAGATGGGGAGGAGCTTGAGAGAAAGGACTTAGAGATGGAGGCACTGGCTGCTTTGAAGGCTTCCCGAGCCAATTCAGCGCTCACTGTCCGCGAGGTACAAGAAGATGTGCATAGGATCATTGATAGTGGATACTTCTGCTCGTGTATGCCAGTTGCCGTTGATACCCGTGATGGTATTAGATTGGTTTTTCAGGTATAATCTCGATTCGTTTTTCGGGCATAATCTTAGTGTGTTGTTAGAAGAGTTGATTATGCTTAGTATAAACAGTGAAGTGAAGAATTTTATTGCACGGAACTGTTGGTAGTCTGTGAGAAATTCCTTCCCATGTTTTTTCCGTAAGTTGGTTGATATTAATTGTTGATAATAATTCTTGGTATAAGGTAGAACCAAATCAGGAGTTCCATGGTTTGGTCTGTGAAGGTGCTAATGTTCTTCCTACAAAGTTTCTAGAGGATTCTTTTCGTGATGGATATGGTAGGTTGTCCCTTTTTTTCTTATGCATTTTTATGCACTGATCTGTAGGTATAGCCTGTGGTATATGATTATCTACTTTGGTCTGTTGAAGACTATTTATAGGACACCTTCATGTTTTATAATTTCGGTGTCAAGCTGTGCAGGAAAAGTGGTAAATCTTAGGCGTTTGGACGAAGTAATATCATCAATCAATGGTTGGTACATGGATCGGGGGCTTTTTGGCTTGGTTAGTACTTATTACATAATGGTTGCTTTATTTTGCAAGTAAAGGTTGAATAGTTTCTTGATTCAGGACCTTAAGTTGGTCTTGCTTTATGACATGTTGTTTTTTATGGCTACTTTTGGTGGCCATTATCATAGGTTTCAGGGATTGAGATTCTTTCTGGAGGTATAATAAGGCTTCAAGTTGCAGAAGCTGAGGTCAATAATATCTCCATTCGTTTCCTTGATCGGAAGACGTAAGAACCTTCAATTTCTGCTCTATCAATGCACATGTATTCTAGTATTAAGTGGAAGAAGTACATATTCAGTATTTCTTACAACATTAAAATTAAAGGATTTCACTACTAACAGAAGTCGCTGCTCATTTCAGTGGTGAACCAACTAAAGGGAAGACAAAGCCAGAAACCATACTTAGGCAACTTACAACCAAGAAGGGGCAGGTAGTTTTGTAATCCAGCATTCTTGCTTAGACAATAATAGGCTTGAGTCTTGAGGAGGAGATGATTCTCATTATGAAATGTAATAGGCTTGATGATGTTGACTCTCTACACTTAGATGGAGATGTCAGCGTATATATATGTATATGTATATGTACTTACGTATATATTAATTAGAATATTGAATAGTTTTTTTCTATTTCCATCTGTTATCAACATCAGGACTCAGTCGTTACCGTACATGACACTGAAATGATATATTCATTCTTTAGCATCAATTATGGCTTCATAGTGGGCCATTTAAAAATGTTAGTTTAACTACATCCTAACTTGGATTTCCATACATGTAGGTGTACAGCATGCTTCAAGGGAAAAGAGATGTAGATACTGTATTAACTATGGGAATAATGGAAGATGTTAGCATTATTCCTCAACCTGCCGGAGGTGAGATAATGTTGTTATTTTTAATTTGCATAAGAAAAAAAGGCTATAATAAAAATATAATGAGGATTAAAACCATGGCCCGTTATGCATCCTTTTTTTGTTATTTATCTTTTATCTCATTTGTGCTATTATGTTTACCTGAAAATAAACTTATTCATTTTCTTCCTGGCAATGGTTAGATACTGGTAAGGTTGACTTGATAATGAATGTTGTCGAACGTCCAAGTGGAGGTTTTTCTGCTGGTGGTGGCATATCAAGTGGGTAAGTGGTATTAATATACAGTATTTGTATTGTATTCCCTGTGATATATCTGGATAAGTATTCATATGCTGATTTTCTGCTTTCTAGGATAACAAGTGGCCCTCTATCGGGACTCATTGGAAGGTAAAATGACATGCTAAACTGTCTAATTGCTGCATTTGCCATAATATGTGCTTCATCAAGTTGCCTTTTGCTATATTCAGTTGATAGTGAATTAACGTGCCCAAACCTCATGCTAACCTATATTTCTATGTGCAGCTTTGCATACTCTCATAGGAATGTTTTTGGAAGAAACCAGAAACTTAATATTTCCTTAGAGAGGGGCCAGATAGATTCTATTTTCCGCGTAAACTACACAGACCCATGGATTGAGGGAGACGACAAGCGAACATCTAGAACTATTATGGTTCAGGTATTACAAGTGTTAGTTTTCTAAAATACTCTTCACTGTGAACATCCAATGATGAGAATCTGAGTATTGGACAAACCAATTCTATTTTGCATCAGAATTCAAGGACTCCTGGAACTCTTGTTCATGGTAACCAACCAGATAATAGTAGTCTGACAATTGGTCGTGTGACAGCTGGTATAGAGTTTAGTCGGCCAATCAGGCCAAAGTGGAGTGGAACAGCTGGGCTTATTTTTCAGGTATTATGATGAATTTCCACTTCTTTTAACTGGGTTTTTGGGTTAAAGGAGGGCGAGTTTAATATGATCTGTATTGAGAGTTGTGTTTGACATAGCTTTCCATGATTTAGCATGAGCATAAAAAGTGGAATATTCCATATAATGCACGATATTTTGCTATTCAGTCTCATTTTCTTTGTGGTATTGCTTCCATTAATTGATTCTAATCCACAGCATGCTGGTGCTCGTGATGAAAAAGGAACTCCTATTATTAAGGACTTCTACAGCAGCCCTCTCACAGCAAGGTTTTTTTCCCCAGAACTTTGAAATGATTCATTTATGTTTGTTTGCATGTAAACAAACTTTTATTGTTCATTTACCATACATTAATCTTTTTTATTTCATACCCCTTAATTCCAATGCTTCTGATCTACTTTTTGAATAATCTTTTGGATGTATAGTGGTAAAACTCATGATGATACATTACTGGCCAAATTTGAGAGTGTCTATACTGGTGCTGGTGATCATGGCTCCTCAATGGTTAGTATCCACAATCTATTCAATGTTTATAGTTTATGTTGCATATGGAGCATAATTTATTTTGTTTTTACAGTTTGTACTTAACATGGAACAAGGGCTTCCTGTCTTGCCTGAATGGCTGTTTTTCAGTAGAGTTAATGCCCGTGCTAGGAAAGGTGTAGAAATTGGCCCTGCTCGCCTTCTACTAAGGTATTGCATGATATATTAATCTCCTGGTCTAAGAGAAGAGAAAGAAGGGGACATTTCATCTTTTCCTTCCTTAACAAAGAATCTTCTCTGGTGCGCTAGCTGACTTAGTTTGCTGACTTTGGTTACCATTGCTAGTTTATCTGGTGGTCATGTGGTGGGGAACTTTTCTCCCCATGAAGCGTTTGCCATTGGTGGAACAAACAGTGTTAGAGGTTACGAAGAAGGCGCAGTGGGATCTGGTCGATCCTATGTGGTTGGCTCTGGTGAAATTTCTTTTCCTGTGGTATGTAGTTATGATTGTTTTTGGTCCATAAAGATCATCATGCATGTACCATTCTAAGGGCATCTTGTGTCTTATTATGTAAGCATTTTATTGATATGTAATATTCTGTTTTTTGCAGCATGGGCCAGTTGAAGGGGTTGTTTTTGCTGATTATGGAGCTGATCTTGGATCAGGCTCTACCGTGCCTGGTATGCCTTTCATCTTTAATTTGCACAGAATTTTTCTTCTCCTGTCCTCATTTTTACCTTCCCATTTCATATAGGCAGTATACTATCAAGTGGATCTATCGGTAGTCAATCCAGAAACAAGAAGTTTAGTTTTATGTTCCTCTTTTTGTTCATTCAATCATTGGCGAAAGAACATTGTTTCTTTTGCATGGCTACTTGTAGGCTGCACCTGTAACTGATCATTTAGATGCCCTTTAGAAGATCGATCTCTCTCTCTCTCTATATATATATATATATATATTCTTTTGAACAACTGCATGATTTAGCTCACTCAAATTGCTGATCAAGATGTGCATGTATGGTCTCTTGACTCTGTTCAAGATGTGCAGCTTTGTTTTTCTTTACTTGGTTTAAATTGGCTTTTCTATATCAGGTGACCCTGCTGGGGCAAGGCTGAAGCCTGGAAGTGGATATGGATGTGGGTTTGGCATCCGTGTGGACTCGCCTTTGGGGCCTTTGCGCCTTGAATATGCATTTAATGACAGGCGCATGACAAGGTTTCACTTTGGTGTTGGTCACAGGAACTAAAAGAGGTTTTTTCTTTTTTTCTTTTTTTTTTTCTTCCTTCCATCACATTAGTTTTATACTATTTGGAAATTATTTCTGATAAAACAATTTTTTGTGCTTCTTTTTTTACTTAAAGTTCTGATCTTTAATAATATCCTAATCAAGTGATCATTTATGCTGCTTCTTTCTTAGTAAGATGGGTTTTTTTGCCCTCTCTAGATTATGATATGATGAAGGACTGTTGTTAGGTTGTACTTCAATGCTGAATCATTTTGGTTATACCAATTCTATCTCGTCTCGTAAGAATGTTAGTTAACATATGTAGATGTCATCTAAGATTATGTTGGGAAGAAATATATTGAAGTTTAGAAAACTATAAATATGATATTATTAGGGGATGGAATATTGTGGATTTCATAGAATGAACCAATAACTACGAGTGGAAGTCAGGGGGAGCAAGTGGGCGCTGAAGTCGCCGGTGGGAGCACAAGGAAGCGGTGGTTGGGGTCAGACCGCCGACTGCGTGCAGGGCAGTTGCAGTGGCACCCAAATCTAAGCATCTTAATTAACTGTTTTTGTTTTCTTTTTCCTCCATTCAATATGCTCGTGGGCCGGGTTGGGCCGGGTTCAGTCTGTGTAGGGATGAGACTCGGTTGTGACCATAAATTATATCAATTATTATTTTCAATTAATTTGAATACAACAATAAAATCAAGAGAGATTTAGATTATTATGGTAATTTATAATACATAATTTAGACAATGAAAGTAAAAAAAAAAAAAGTGTTTTTATTTACAAAATAGAACTTAAAATTTTTTAAATTCATCATTATTTATACTAGTTTTCTCTGAATTTTATACGATTTTAGGAATAAAAATATATTTTTTATATACCAAACATATCATAATCTTAGCACATAAAAATTTGGTGTGCAAATATTATGAACCCTACAAAAATTTTCGTATAGTAAAAGATTATATCTCAAGTTTAGGACTTCAAAATTGGTATGACCCAAGTATAATAGTGTGTGAATTTATAATTTAGGTTTACATAATACCGCATGGTAGCAATCCAAAGTAAATGTAAGCTATATATATCTCTCTATATATATGTATATATATATATATATTAGATATTTTGATCTCTAAAAAAAATTATAATTTAAAATATGCATTTGAAAATTAATTAAGGAAGAAACAAGAACTAAATATTAATGCAATGGGTTTGTCGTAGATAGAGGCAAATGTTTGCTAATCTCTTATCAAGACATTAACATGGAGAATATCCAAAACAAAACAAAAAAAAAAAAAAATTGAAATTCCAGTATTACACCCTCGTGCTCTCTTGGAAACATCACTATATATTATAATAAATAGGTGTATTATGTATATCATAATATATGTATATGTATATGTTGATTACTTATAATGAATATGAAAGGGACTTCACACTCACATTCCTCGTTTAAAGATTCATAAAATGTAATTATGCATGTAATCCTTTCGCTGAAAAGTTTAATCCCATGCATGCATGTGCTGACTATTTACCACATCGTACACATGTATTTAATATATTATCTTCAAATTTAATGTATTATCGACAAATTACATATCTCTATAAGTCGTTATTTTCCATTAAAAATTAATGTGTCGCTCTGCTCTTGCCCACGCAAATATATATGTATACACACACACGAATATATAAACACACATAATATAAAGGAATTTCCATGTGAGTGCTCCTAAATCCATGCTATGGATCTCTTTCTTTCTCTCTGGTTCTTTCCTCTTGTCGTCCTTGCTTGTTTCTTTTGTTGATAGCTAGCATTTATATATATAGGTGTACGCACTAATTGTCTATATATATATATATATATATATATGTGTGTGTGTGTGTGTGTGTGTACCAGTAGAAAGTGATGTGGGTAACCATGATCCTTACCACCAGTTGCATCAATCTTTCTGGGTTTCTTTATGTTTCCATGTACTTTTCCCCTCTCTAATTAATTGTTTTTTCACTTTTTCTTTTACAGATTGTCAAACTCAATATAGGGATAAGAAAAAAAAAAAGTTACCGCAGTCAAATTTATAAAAATTAATATATAAGATAAGAGTAAAATCTTTGATAATTTATGAAAGAGTATGCTTTCTGTTCATTCTTAAAGATAACAATATTTCCAAAAAGGGCAAAAAAAATTAGCCAGAAATCGTAAGTAATTAAGCAGATAACTAAAACTGGAGCAGTATTAACGAACCTCCTAATTACACTCATAGTGGTATGTACTCTGTGCTGAGTCATAGTACTAGAGAAAATTATTGAAACCAAATCCTATAGCCATACATGCGTCAAAGCTGGCAGGAAATTCTTACCATTTTCTTGTTACATATTTATAAAATTTGTTTTCTTCTACGTGTATATATATATATATGTGTGTGTGTATATGTATGTATGTACTATTCACGACTGGTAGAAATATCCAAATCTTTTTCTAGTTGGGATTAATTTTTCTTTAATATTTGGTAATATATATAGTTTTCAGAATATAAATGGTGAAAAATTATGTGAAGGATAAAAAAATGAAGTAAAAGAAATTGTTGGAATTGGGAGGTAAAAATTAGAAAGAGGATTTGGGGGGGACAGTTTGGCAGCCGGTACGGAGCGAGGCCGACCAGGGCCCGCCCACCAAAGCAACTGCTTGCTGCCTTCAAATCAAACTATTTGCTTCCCAAGAATCATCTTCCATCTTATTCTTCTTCTTCTGCTTCTTCTTCTTCTTCTTCTTCAGATCTTCTCTGTGTGAATGCGACTCAGACAAACCTCCAACCCTGATTACATACTTTGTCTTTCACACTTTTTGTAATTAATTAATTAAGTTCTCATGCAAATTCTTTTTTAAGGAGAAAAAAAAAAAGAAAAAGATTAAGTCATGACCTTTTTAAATAATGTACATGACCCAGAACAAAAATTGTATCAACCTTTATTAATTGATTTGTAATTTATATGATTCTTACGTTGTGTAAATTTTTATTTTTATTTTTTGGGTTTTCTTGAATCTTGATCTAATCTTTTCACACACTGTTCAATGAGTTACTTGTTCTTTCAAGTCCCAAGATCATCACCTCCTTCTCTCTCTCTTCTCTCCTACTTTTTTCTCTAGTATTTCTTCTCCCTCTCCCTTTCTCTCTCTATATATGGATGTATACATCATATATAAATATATATATGCGTGTGTGTATCTGTCCCACCACCCCTGGATTGCTTTGGCATATTGATTTATGTATTGTTTAGTCACACCTCACAAGTGATATCTTGTCTCTCCCTTTTTACTCTCTTTACTTCATCTTCTTCATCCTCACCCTCCCCCCATCTTATATACTTTCTCTTTTTTCATTTTGGTGATTTTGTTCAGTCATCTCCTTCCACTTATTCTTCTTCTTCCCTTTTCCCTCATCATCACCTTTATTTCCCTTTCTCTCTCTCTCTCTCTCTCATAATTTTCCCATCTAGCCAAACACACTACTGTTCCTCCCCTCTTCCTTTCCCTCATGTCTGATCAATATCCCTACTCCAATTACTTCCATGGATGGACCTTTAACCTCAATTCTCTACACCACCATTTCTCTTCCTCAAATCCTCCTTCCTTCAACTTCACTGCTCCTTATCATCCCTGCAATAATATCTTATCAGCTAACATCAACAGTAGTATAACTCATCACTACTGTCACATACCATCGTCCTCCTCAATATCACCTCCTTCTCCTCCTCTCTTGGAAGCCCTTCCTCTTCTCAGTTCCAGCCCAGTAAGGCACGATCACGAACAGGAG
Source organism: Carica papaya (assembly GCF_000150535.2). The sequence continues at coordinate 594,643 of NW_019014608.1, forward strand.
TTCTCCTCCTCTACCATGGAAGTCGACGACTACAAGAATATAAGCAAGGATAAAGAAGACAGTGCGGCTGCTTCTGTAGATATTGATGACGGTGATCATGAGAGTGTTACAGTTGCTCTGCATTTAGGGCTCCCCAGTCCTGATTTGATTTCAGGGTTTTCCTCTACAGAGATCACGGAGAAAGATGAAGATCAAGACCAAGATCAAGTTAGTACTGTTGCAGCTTCTTCAAATTCTTCTGGGTTTTTGCCAGGAAAACTCAACAAGGGTCAGTATTGGATCCCTACGCCTACCCAGATTCTGATCGGTCCTACCCAGTTCTCTTGTCCTCTTTGCTTCAAGACCTTCAACAGATACAACAACATGCAGGTATATATATATTATATATATTATATTTATGTATGTATATAGTAGTGTATTGATCTGTGAAAAGCTTTTCCTTTTCCTCTTTTATCCTTTCTCTTCTTCTTTTTTCCCTTTTAATTTATACAGGAAACTATTGAATGGAAATATATATATAAATAAACCCCCATGTTCTTTATATATCCTCTGTAATAATGCACATTCCTTTCCTTGCTTGATTTCAAACTTCCACTTTTCTTTCTATAAGAAAGACAGAAATTGGAGGTAGAGGGTCCTTAGGGTTTTTTTTTTTAATCTTTTTTTATCTTTATTCCAACTTTATTTCGCATATCTTTCTCTTTTTTATTTTCCTTTTGGCACTTTCAAATATTTGTGATTTCCCTCTACAATTTATATAGATATAATCTACTTTCTTTTTGCATGATCTCAGCTGGGTTTTGGGATTTTAAAAATCTCATGATGAATAATAATAAATAAAGTCTTTAGTACCTGCTGGTCAGTCCAACTACAAATAAGATCCATATGATCTCTCTCTGATCTTTATGTGATTGAACATCACAAATCTTATGCTTTTTGTATCTTGAAGTTTGTGTTGTAAAAACATTAATTGCAGCTGTATGAAACTGACCCCCAGGGGCTCTGATCAAATTCATCATAAGTCAAATTTTCTCTCAACCTGAATACTCAACCTGCACAACAATAAAACATGAACTTATAGCATGGTCAATTTCCTGCTTCTTCCATGAAAATATATATATATATATAATGTATATTTATGTTGTATTTGATGAGTAAAATGTGTGTATAGTGCTCATAAAGCTCATCAATTTTGCTCTTTAGAAGTGTTCTTTATTCAACCTTCCACTTTGTCTCCTTTTCTTTGTTTTACAGGTCATAGACAGAGACGACATACATATATAACAGACACATATACATGCATACATACATATATATATATATATCACCATCTTATTAGGGAAGAAAAGAAGTAATTCCTTTTTATCTATATGAAGCGCATATACGTACATATACATATAAGTTGGGTTCATCCACTTGCTTAATGGTTCTTGATCTAGAAAATCTAAAATTCCTGTCAAAAGCTTCCATACACAACCAGACTAATGGTGATCGTTTCTCCCCAGTCAAAAGCTTTAAATGGTTGATCATCAGTACCCATTTAGAATTACTGAAAATTAAGAAAAACTAAAGCATGTCATTATTATAAAGCATGCAAATCAAACCAAACACAAGTGAAATTTTCATCAATCAGATTCAAACTAACTGCATTAATCTTGCTTATATGTGTATGTACATAGAATTTGTTCCTTCCTCAAATTATAGTTCCAGTTATGCTGTTTTCTCGTTACTAATATGATTAGTATTTTTGTATGACCTAATTACAGATGCATATGTGGGGACATGGATCACAGTACAGAAAAGGGCCAGAATCGTTGCGAGGAACACAACCAACAGCGATGCTAAGATTGCCATGTTACTGCTGTGCGCCGGGTTGCCGGAACAACATCGATCATCCGCGGGCGAAGCCGCTGAAAGATTTCAGAACTCTGCAAACACATTACAAGAGAAAGCACGGGATTAAGCCTTTCATGTGCAGAAAATGCGGCAAGAATTTTGCGGTGAGAGGTGATTGGAGAACGCACGAGAAGAATTGTGGGAAGCTTTGGTACTGCATTTGCGGTTCTGATTTTAAGCATAAGAGGTCGCTTAAGGATCATATCAAGGCTTTTGGAAATGGCCATGCTGCTCATGGCATCCACTGTTTTGGTCATCAGGAAGAAGATGACCCAGCTTCTGAGATTGAGCAAGATAATGAGACATGCAGTATTGATCAGTGAAAACATCTGGTACACAAATTAAACGTTTAGTTTCCCTAATTGCCTCACTTTCATGGCTCATGACAACTAGATATAGATATATATATATATATATACACTACTGCTTGATCATGAAAGCCATGTTCTTTTTCTTTTTCTTTTTTCCTTTCTTCTTCTTTTTGCTTCTTCACTTCATTATTATATAAGTTAGGTTTCTTAATAGTGTATTAATTTGCAGACCCTGCTGATAACCCAGTTGATCTGTGTTTTCTTCGCTTTGATTTCATCTCTCTCTCTCTCTCTATACACACACACACACACACACATATGGAGCTAGCCATATGGATGGTATATATATATATATATATATATAGATTCTCTTCAAGATCTTCTTGGTTTTTTCTTTCTTCTCTATTTTTTTTGTTTTCTTGTTCTGCGGAAAGCAATCAGCTAGGAGGAAAGAATAAAATATATATACATATTTGAAAATACATTCCTATCTATTTTAATATATGAGTTCAAAACATTATAATAGTGATGAATATAATCATATTGATAATGTATGTCCAACCTGACTTAATGATTATATATTTCTCCTAAAAAGTAAATTAATAAGCTTAGACAAAGTTAACAGAATTAAATCAGTGGTCATATCCTTTGTCAGATTGATGTTGGGTCTTGATTCTACCTATAATATTTTTATGTAAATATGAGACATTCCCTATCTTATTTTAAGCAAATATTCAAATGAAACATACGCACCCACCATCCTGCTCAATTTGATTCTTGCAACAAATATATATATATATATATATGTGTGTGTGTGTGTGTGTGTATATCTACATACATATTTGCAGAGCCAGCCTTACCCTTATGCCATTTTGACAAATAAACTGTCTTTTTACAGTAAAATATAAATAAAGAAATGTAGAAAAAGGGATGATAATAATTGTATGTAATATATGATGTATAATAGGTAAGAAGATGAGATGAAAGTGTACAAGGAACTAGTTGCATGGGTATATATATATATATATAAGATGATATTGAATGGATGGCAAGGACGAAATTTATAAGGCATGTGGGGTTGATGGTGTCAACTTTTTTTTTCATCAAATAATTCCTTTTGTAATTTTGGGGGGTCTACCATTACATGGATAAACAGATCAACAACTACGTACTACTATGATGGATGTACATGTATATACATACATATATATATATATATATATATATATACACGCAAGATCAGCTTTTTGTGCCTTTGTTTACTGTATTATATACAGGCATGTGTAATACATGATGCCATTAATTCCACTTGGTTAGTGATGGAGATCGAGTGTTTTTTTACCATTGGACAGAACATATACTACTACAATATTCATGTATATGA
>NW_019014608.1:606469-652946 GCF_000150535.2 Carica papaya
CAAAAACTGCATCACCAAGAAATTAGATATTAGCGTCCAAGAAACACAAGGCCATGTGATGAAATTACTAATCGTAGTCATATGAAAGTGGAGGCCAAAGCTAACCCAAAGATTCCTTTTAAGAACCCAATCGAGTTGATGGCTTTATGAGCTAAATCTAGGAATGATATGCTCAGCATCAAACTGCAGCAAAACCTGAAAGCAAGAATACTCCATGGGTTCAGATGAGATTAACGTCAAAATCCCATTATTAACTACAAGTACAGAAAAGAAGAAAAGGTAAGTGTTGGTAAGAACAGTTGTTGTATCTAAACTAATAGTTGATTGCACCACAATTTGATCACCATTACCTGTAAAAGTCCAAGCATCTTCAGATTGGGAGCCTTATTGAAAACTACAAAAAGTGCACCTATCCCATTTCATGAATGAGAAAAATCCCATTAGATTATGAAGAAGTATATAATGAACAAATTTAATCGAACTATTGAGATACTAAACATCTTATCACTTTATAACAAAAGGAAGACGACGAGTACAAAACAGCTACAAATTTTCAACATGCACCTCTCCTCTCACATACATACATATGCATGCCAGCACAAGTACGCATAGATACACAGACGATATGACAAGCAATGGGACAAGGCCTTCAAGATTCAAGACTAGGGAAAACCCAATGTACAAATGAAATGACCAGAATCAAAGAAAAGCGATTGAAATAACATAGTTGCATCACCAAGAAAGAGCAGTCCTGGCGGATTTCAGCATGTCAATTAGATTGCAAAAGCTTCTTGAAATACAAACATTCAACATTCAATTTAGTGAAACTAAATTAAAAACGAAAACGGAATAATCACCGAAAAGATTGAATGAAACGACCAAATTTCATCACTGGTAAGGGTGAAACTTCAGTCGAAGGATGCACTTAAAAAAAAATTCACATAATGCAAAAGCTACTTGAAGTCACAGAGTAAAATTCTTGAGAAATTTGGTTACAAATTACTAACCGAGAGAGGTACTCAATCCACCCACAAGGGAGAGAGCAAGCGCCACCATCACCTGGGAATCCATGGATGCTCCCTTCTCTTTCTTTCTCAAAACAGTAAAAGACGGTAAAGGTGTTGCGTAAAGATTGGATTATAGCTATGTAAATCCCCAAAACCAGATAGATTGCAAAATCACCAGTGAGAAATTATACGCCCAAGAGAAACTCAGTTTGATAACTGATGTTACAGAGATATACGGAAAGACAATACGTAAACCATAGAAACGGAAATAGTATATACACAGTCGTCCATCTCCGTCTACTTGATCATGAGAGGAACCTCAATTTCCATTTCCTTTCTCCACATTCTATACCTAACATGGCCTCCTCGTCATCTTCCTAGTGTGTTTATTCTCTGATAAAACTAAAAATAATTCCCGGTTCAGATAAAACCACAGGTTCTCCCTAGCCGACCGGATTGTTATTCAGTTTAAACCGGGATTATAGCTTTAATTATTTTTGCAATAATATAATGAATATTATGTAAAATTAATGAAGTATTTCAAATACAAAAATTTAAATTATTTTTTGAAAATTTCTGCTTTAAAATTATTATTTGCATAAAAATACACTTCAAACAAATTTTAATTAAAAGATAATTAATTATCTTTTTTAATATTTTAGTTAATTTCTAATTTAAAATTTTCATATATATTTCACAGCCATTAAATTAAAGACTTTTCAATAATTTTAAAGGAAAAAAATAAATAAAACTATTCCACCTTCTTCCGGCGACAGAAACGCACCATCGCTTCCTCTTCCTCCGCTAGCTCAGGGAGGGGGAACGAGGCCACCTTCTCCTCCGACTTACATATCAACTCAACTACCTCCTTCCGTTCCAGTGCTGGATCCCAACCGAGCTTTTTAACTGTTTGCTCTCTTTCGGTGCAAAGAGCGTTTGCTACTTTCATATCTCTTCATCTTTCTTCACCCGTCAAATTTCTATCGGACCAGATTGCTGCAGAGCTATTGCTCGGACTGATCAGACTTGCAGGGACACCATCTTTGTTCAATTCAATAATTCGTTGTTCGTTGTTTCTCTCTTGGATCATTGTCATTGCATAATCTTGATCATTGAATACTCGGCATTAATAATTTCAATAATTATGTAACAGCTCCGGAAATTTGAAATGAAATATATGTATTAAAAATGTCAAATGCGGAAACGTAATAAAAATTTTGATTAAACATCCCTTACACTAAAATCAAAAACATGCTCAGAGTATAAAAGAACAAACTAACTAAAAGAGAAACTCGAAAATAAAAGCTATAAATATGACTACGGAGTCTTCAGGCGTCCCCTTCGCCGTCTTCCTGCGGAACGGGCTCGGGAACAATGTCTTCCTAATCTGAAATGATTAAATAAGGAATGAGCTACACCAGCCCAGTAAAGACATCACACTATCTCACCGTCACGGAGGTAAAGGTGGGTAGAAAACACAAAAAGGACCAATGGAGCATAGTTTACAACAAACTCTTTTATTAACATAAAAACCTTTACTATCCACTTACCTAGGTGAAATTCATAAAAACAATATACGAAATCAATAACATTATCATCATCATGAAATCATAGGAACTGTATAACATAATACTTATCACGCCTTTTGCATCTCAATCATTTCACAACATATTTTTTTCCTTATTTACCAGCCTACTAGTATCCATGGGGATCCATAGGGGTCCCGCTACCCATGAACCTTTAACACTTGTAATCAGATTCCATGGCCATCCCCATACCCCGTCCGGTATGGGCGCCAAAACTATAAACCTCAATACCCCATCCAGTATGAGGGTGAAACGGGCCATCTCCATACCCCATCCGGTATGGGTGTCAAAACACATAAGATCTCCATACTCCGTCCGGTATGAGAGACCACAATCCCGGTAGGGTTCCCTACGGACCCGGTCCGTCCACCATCTCCTAGGATATCTAGTCAGGCTGACCACATTATACAATTATCAATTTACATAACCTTTCATTCCCCTTTTCCTCAATCAGCATCATCAAATCACACACAAACAAGCAACTAGTAATTCATGACAAACAAGCCAATATACAACATCAGGTTCTCAGTCATTCAACCCATAATCAATAAAACAGTGATTTATGCACACGAAACTATGAAATGAGAACATCAGGCATCATACTGCATTTAAAACTGTAAAATAGAACAAACAACAACTGACCGACAAATACACCAGACTCGGGCTCCATTAGCGACCTTAAACAATTTCACATATCTACTGATTCATGAAACATCGTTTTATTATTTATTGAACTTTAATACCATGATAGGAAATAGGGTGAGGGGTCCTTACTTGTTTCGGGGTCCGAACACGGCTCCACAGTGCGCCTACAAGCTGTCCCTAATTTTTCCTAAATTTTTTCCGGGGAACTGAAACGCACTACTAGTACCTGCACATGTCCCAAAAAATCCCAAATTAGACCCAAGGCCCATTTAGGCCAATATCGCAATTCCGGCACGGCGGCTCCGCCGTGCTCCGGCGGCGGCGATTCGCCTCGGGTTGGCCGTTTTCGGCCGAATTCGGCCACACTTGCATCGGTCCCTGCGATAAAACAACCTTAGGGCCCTCGGGGGGCCAAAAAATTACGAAAAACTGAAGCTTACCGGCGGCAGTGCTCTCGGGTGTGGCGTCTCTCCGGCGAGGTTCGTGTTTTGGTGATTCGGCTCCGATCAACCTGTAGAGAAAAGAATGGTGATTACGATGATATAAAAATTGTATCAAACAGAGGCCGGGAATGGCCTCATCGGAGGCAAAAATCGAGGAGGAGCGCGGCGGCGCCGCTGGGTTTCGACTGTTTGGCCGGGATTTTGGCTCCGATTTGGCCATAGGGGAACTCAGCGTGGAAAAATGAGCTGAGGGTATGAAATTTACCTCGATCGGCGGTCGGAAAACTCCCTGGTGCGGCGGCGGATGGCGGCGGCCGGCTCCTCCGGCGTCTGGTTCGTCTTCTCCGGCGAGGGCAGGCGGCTAGGGTTTTTGTGGTCAGGTGTGGGGGTTCTATTTATACCCTTTTGCCTTTTGATCACAGCCGTCCGTTTTGATTGAATCTGGGCCGTCCGTGCGCGATTGAATCTGGGCTATTCGTGCGTGTGCATCTGGGCCGTCCGTGCGCGCGGGGACACATCTGGGCCGTCCGATCGCGCGCACGCGGATCGCTCACGTGGCCCGTTCCCCGGTCGACGTGGTCTTGCCACGCGGCAGGTCCTGGTTGGCCAGGGTTGCTGACTGGGCCGCTGACGTGGCGCTTACGGGGCACAATTTTTCTAAATTGCGTTTTGACCCCCGGTTTCCGATTTTCTTTTCAAAAATACCTCCAGAATCTTAATTTTCACCAATTTTTTCCAAAATCAATTTTAATTAAATCCAAATAATATTTTTACCCAATTTTACAATTATTATTATTTTTATTATTATATTAAATTAAATTAAGATAAATAAAATAAAATAAAATAAATAAAAATAAAATTAATAATAATAATAAAAATAATTTAAAATTATTTGGGCGTTACAAATTATGTACAAAAAAATTACGTAGCAATTAGTTATTTCAATTGATTTTTTTTTTTAATTTTCTTTAAGTGAATTGAAATATTGACTGAAATTCAAGTTATATAATATATGTAAATATATATATATGAACTAGTTTATAATAAGTTATAATAAATTAATCATACACCTGGGTTTACTTGTAGTTCTTGATATATTTTTGCATTAGTTCTTTTTTTTTTTTTTGGAAATATGTAATTTGAAGTTTTTTAATATTTTATTTTTATCATTAATTTAATAATTTTTAATATTTATGGTTTAACTATTGATTAAATTATAAAATATTACATAAATAAAATTGAATGGCTGATTTTGAGAATTATCATTTAGAGTATTGTTTATATGGGCAAAACTATTGTACATATTAAATGGCTTAATTGGACCTCTCTCCTTTTTCTCTAAATATTGACATGTGTGTGATCCATATTCCAAAGAATTTTATCCGTAAAATACAATACTTTATACGAGTTTAAATTTTATTAAAAATTAAAAATTTATTATTTTATTAAATTTATTAATAAATTTATAATATTTAATTAAATAAAATTTAAAATTTAACTCGATATATTAGTAAAGTTATATGATTAAATTAAATATATATTCAAAAAATTATAACGTTTTAAAAAAAATAAAAAAAAAAAAGTTAAATTTGTATTAAAAAAATTTAATTTACACTAATGTTTTTGGATGGAGTAATATTTTTGTATAATAAGCTAAAAGTAGTATGTTTTTATTTTATTTTTAGATACAAAGAAAAATAATTAAGTAAATTAATGAAAACAATCAGACATTAATATTACACGGTTTGAATTAAAAAATACTAAAAATATTTTTACAAAAAATGCTCGGGAGCCCAAGAGTGAATTGCAGTAAAGAGTCATCCTCCGTCATAAGTTAGGTTCGTTAAATAATCAGCACCTTTATTATTCTCACGATATGTATGTTGTACTGTAACAATCCGATCTTTCGTGAATTAAGTTACAATTGCAAATATAATGTTGAAATTTGCATTTCTGCAAATACGTATGTTTATACCCTAACATGAACAAGTCCTGATTGCAATCAAAAGATTGAAATTTAAAATAAGTAATTATTATTTGGTAGTCTGAAGGTGGGTCAACTCTCTAGTAAGCCTCTCCAGGTCAATATAGGAGCTACCACCATTCCTCACGGCGGCCAACGCCTTCTCTGTCATTTTCCTCGCTCTCACCTTCACTCCTCCTTCATCGCCCATTGACTCAGCAATTTTACGACCCAACACGTCCGAGTCAGGCACCGAGTTCGCCCCCTCACACACCTTGACCGCCATGCCTAAGTGCTCCACCAAGTGCTTTTCATTCACAAACTGGTCAGCTTCCATCGGCCACGCCAGTATCATCGCCCCACCCACTATCCCTTCCAACACTGAGTTCCACCCGCAGTGACTCAGAAACCCACCCACCGCTTTGTGACTCAGTACCACCACCTGTGGAGCCCAACCCTTCACCACTAATCCTCTACCTGCCACTCGTTCCTCAAACCCCTCGGGTACCAGTCCGTACCCGTCCTGCAACTGTTGGGTTGTGCCCGCTTTGACAACCCAAACGAAACGGGTCATGCTCTTCTCAAGGCCAGAAGCCAAAGCCTCCATTTGCTCTCTGGTTAATAGCTTCTGGCTTCCGAAACAAACGTAAACCACTGATCCGTCGGGGCATTCGTCAAGAAAACGCAAAATATTGGCATCCGAATCTGTTTCCGGACCTGAACTGCCCCGACCCGAAGGATCCAAACCTGTCAAACTCAGCGGGCCAACCCCGAAAACCTGGTTACTACCCATCTTCTTTTTTATGTAACCGAAATACTCTCCTTCCAAACTCTCTAAGGAATTTATGATACATCCGTCGCTCAGCGTGTTGGCAACAAGGCTATCTTTGAGGGACGCAATTTCGGGATCCGACACGAACTTCATGTAACGCCGGAACAGGGACGGCAAATGCTCCTCCTTGAAAACAGGCGAGCGAGGCAGATCGGGGAAGGGGATGGGATCCCCCGACGCCTTGACGTAGTCAACGTTGTTCCAGCAGAAATCAACAACGGAGGCCAAGAACGCAGGGGAGCAGAAGAAGGCAAACCTGGGAATGCTGAGGGAGCGGGCCAGGTGCATGGTCCATCCGAGGAAGAAATCGGATATGATAGCAACGGGAGGGTCCTCGTGGGAGTGAAACCAGTCGACGATGGGATCACGGAGGTTACGGAGAGCTGAAAAAATGGGAATGTTTCCGGCGTTTCCGAGATCCTTGACGTTCTCCACGCCGGCGGGGATGGAAGGATGAGGAGGGAAAGGGAGGACGAGCGGGGTGATGGCAGTGGGATGGGCGGAGAGAAGAGCGGAGAGATAAGGAAGGTTCTTGGGGGTGACTAGGATGGTGATTCTCAGATTGTGGAGGCATAGCTGGTGGGTCAGGTCTAAGAGAGGAAGCATGTGGCCTTGAGCCGGATACGGAAACACCAGGACGTGTGGATTCTGATTCCTGTTCGGGTCGTCTGGTTTGGTCGCCATTGTTGCCGATGAAAAACAAGGAGGAAGAGAAGGTAGGGGTATATGTATATATTGATCGGAGCTGTACGTAGGACGATATTTACGCTAATTGATATTTTTGTGTGGTGCGGTGCGAATGATGGGGAAATTGACAGTTGACTCGTCGAGTCCATAACGGAAGACTCCTGCAGTTCTCCCCATTTCTACAACCATTTTTATCGCAATTTTGGAAAACTGGTCGGTGGATGAACGTGACAGGGAAATCAATGAAGGAAAAGCCAAAATCAATTTGAAGAAAGCTAATTGTTATTTTAATTTTTTTTAGAATCAGCACATTTATTATAAAATATAATTAATCTTTAAATAAATTATTAATATTTATTATTTATTATAATTTGGTTTTAATATTTTTTCATTATAATTTAATTTTAACATTTTTTACTTATTTTAAACATTAATTTTTTTTATTCTTTAATAATAAAATTAAAACAGTTAATTTTTTTATTAATTTATTTAATTTTTAAAACATTCAAATATAATTTAAATATTTTAAAAATAAAATGAGATTGAAACAATATAAAATATTAGAAATCAAATTATAAAAAATAAAATATTTAGAATGAAATTATAACATGTGTAAAATATTGAAGACTAATCTATTAATTTATTCTTAGGTTTTTGATATGATTAAAATATAATAATGATACTGTTTGGTTGTTGAGAAGAGAAAAGAAAAGAAAAGAAAAGAAAAGAAAGATTTCAAAAGAGAAAAAGAAAAAAAGCACAAAAAGAAAGTGAGGCAGGTTGATGACAGGCATCACATGAATGTATCCGAAAATAAACGCAAGAGAACAATCAACAAGGTCTTAATCTCAAAACAAATCTATACAAAATCAAAAAAGATGCCAAGATATATAACCTTCAACAGATCTTAAACGTAAGAGATTTATTTATTGATGCTATATATAGGGAAGATATTCAAAAATAAATCGATCTCCAAAAAAGAATCAAGGAGAAATAATGAATCGTAACAGATAATCTCACTTCATCACCATTATTTTTTCACTCTCGTGAAAAGAGAGTCCCTCAAACAAGCACACGAAACGAAAAATTAAAGGAAAAAGTGCGTGCGTGCGTGCGTGTGTGTGTGTATATGTAAATCGACAGCAGTAAAATGAACATTTAAGAATAAGAAACAAAAATCTCACAGAAAATTTAATTACAATGCTGTACAAGAAGGGCGACAAGAGAGAAGAGCAACGAAGAGCAAAGGAAGCCACAGGAGACAGTAATCGTAGTTCCAGCTCCGGCGTCCATGGCCGGCAATGGCGCCGCCGCGTCCTGCGCCGTTACATAAGCCATTGAGAGAACCGCCATTCCCAAAACAACAATCAATAAGGCTCTCCAACTGCCAGAGTTTGCCATTTATTTCAGAAGAGAGAAGAATCAAGCTGCTGCAACTGCGAGTAGCTTTTTCCTATTTATAGGGCTTGCTTTCAAAATTTCGAATTCGTAATTTCTTAATTAAAATAATTAATCATGTTGTTTAATTGGTAATTAATTATTACTTTGTGATTAATTAATGTTTGCTCATTTACTTTGTGGGACCCGCAGAGACACTGACATGTTATCCGTCGACACCTTGTAGTGGGCCCCGGAGGTATTTAATACCGTTGGATTGTTTACTGATGCACGTTGTAGACCGTTAGATGAATAAGTCTTAGAATAGCATTCCAACTGTGGTGGGTCTCAAAGTTTTGGTTGCAGAGATCTGCAGACCGGCGTAACGTAGCCGTAATCATGTAGTTGATTGGGACACGTGGCGGGAAATGAGAAGAGCATTTGGGTTTTGCTGTCAGTTGTTGTAGTTGAGATGGCGGTCTTATGATGGGACATGGATGGTAATTATTATTTCTATTTAATTTATTTTGAAATGTATATTATTTAGCGTAATAATAATTTAGTAACGTTTTTAATTTTTAATTATTTATTTTTGCATGCAAAATAATTTATAAATTAGTGAAAATAACAATAAATAATATTTAAATATATTATTTTTATATATTTAATAATTGAAGAGAATTTTATTGCAGAAAGAAGGTAGGACTAGACTTTTACCCACTAACTACCCGTTACATCCAAACCAAATTGGCACCAATTAATTATATCTTGATCTTTTTCTAAAATCAATTACCATATAATTCGATTAGACTGTATAAAAGATCATATGTATTCCCATATGTATGTGTGTGTGTGTATATTTATATAATCCATATTTTAGAACTAGGAATCCAAATGTTGGGTTTAATTTATTTTCATATATATATACATATATATATGTATATGTAAAAGTCTGGCATGGATGCTTCTTCCATGCAAGCCCATAAACGTAAAAGTCTTCGGCTACCCTCCTCCTAAAACCAGAAAACCCTAAAACTAAACCAGTAATCTCGTCACCATTATTTAAAAAGTAATCTCAAATGCTTTCTATATAAACCACTCAACACCTCATCTTCTTCTTCAGAAAAACCTCAGAGAAAATAAATAAAGGGTTTTTCCAAGAGATTTGCTAATCAAGAAAGTTTCGCCGATAACTCGTCGACATCAGCTCATCATGGAGATGAAGAAGGTGGCTTGTGCTGCGATCGTTATGATGGCTGCATGAGCGCAGCCGCCATTGATTCCGTGAAGGAGCTAATAGGAGCTCCGGCGCCTGAACCAATGATCTTCGGTGGCTCAGTCGCAGCCTTGTCCGTGGTCGGCTCCGTGGTTGCTGCCTCATTGTTCTCTTTCTTGGCGTTTTATATGCTCTAAAATGAAGGTCCTTGTATATGTTACATATAAAGCTTGACTGACAAGACTAAAAGGAGCGAGAAAGGGTTAATGAAGATAATAGAAGATCATATTGATCGATGAAGAAGAAGCTTATATACATATATGTATAATATTAATTAATCACGCTTCTATATATGTATCTCTCTATTAATTGACAAAGTATATAAATTCATCGATTATACATGCCTATTCTCAAATTACAGTTTAAGTACTATTCCTTTTATTTTCTTTTTTTTTGGTAGTTTATACATGTTACTTCTTAGTATTTTGATTTATTGACTAACTTTATAGTGCCATACTTGGGACAAATTAAAAAATTATAGAAAATATATTTACAAATTTACATGATCATTTTCAGAGTAAAAAAAAAAAAAAGCTACAGACAAGAAAAGATTAATGATCATTTTCATATTCTGTACTATAAATATATATATCATCACATTGTAAGTTACAAAAACTACTCAAAATATTAAGTTACTAATGGAAAACTGGTTGTGATTAGAGTAAATTTGCAGATTATTTACCACCATCTTTCTGAATTTTCATCAAGCTCTTTGTCAACCAAATTGCAGTCTCTCTTGATGAGACAGCTTCTTCCCCAAATGGTCTCAATACACCAGCAAGCTCCTCAAACCTTTCTTCTCTAAGCAAACCTGCACAGATCTCCAACAGAGATTCCAAAGCTTCTGCCCTTTTTTGACTCTCAGGATTAATTCGCTTCATCTTCTCTTCATATCCATGGAGCAAACTCATCAAGGACGGTTCACTTGATCCTCCCTTTAATCTCTGAATATCATCTTCTTGCCCTTTCTGCTTTGAAGGATTCTTAAGGTTGTTGTTTTCATTTTCCCTGATCTTATCTCCACATTGAACAGTCAATTTACTTGTTAGTGATCTGTTTTCTGACCTGGGTTTCACTGAATTTGAGTTTACCGTGGTGGGTAAGCAGCATTTTGTTACTATCTCATGATCAGAACTAATTTTACCTTCTTCTTGAGAATCTCTTAACATGGCATTTGAAGTAAGCTCTGAGCTACCACTACTGGGTCTTTTCTGGCAGTTTTGGCAGCCATTGATCATACTCAGATTCTGGGTGATTACAAGATCATCAGTATGCACCGGCTGAACAATGCCTAATCCTTTCGATGGACTTGGCTTTCCGGGAGATCTGAAGTTTCTGGTGAGACTAAATTTGTTGTTGCTGCACTCAGATTTTATTGGCTTGAAAACAGGAGGTAGACTATGGCATTGTGCAAGAAGATATGGTTTTAATGGCGGTTGCCTTAGTAGCTCTGCAGCCTGAAAATTAAAAAAAAAATGTTATGAAGAAGTCATTGGCTTCCATAAAAAGCTGAGAATTTGAGCTTGTTGAACTCACTGTTGGTCTGTGCTCTGGGTTCTTCCGTAGCATACTTTTGATCATCCGTTTCCTGTAATGCGCAAATCCACCTTACTTTTTTTTTCATCACATAATATATACACTTAAACCAATATGTGTATGCTTACAATTCAGGAAACATGAAAAAAAATTAGGAACGATGAAGAAAAATTAGGAAAGATGAAGAATATGTGTATGCTTACAGTTCAGGGGAATAGACAGTTGGGAGGGGAGAAATGGAGGATCTGTTTATTTTATTGATGAGACCTGCCATGTCCTGTCCAGACAAGATTTCCAAAACCAGTTTACTCTTTTATAGATTATGAAGAATTCAATTCATTCATGGTAGAGGCTGAATTAGGACTTACAGGAGCTCTAAATGCAGGCTGATGTGCAGCTATTTCAAACATACTGCAACCTAAGGACCAAATGTCTGATTTATAGCCATAGGGTATGTCTGCAAGAAGCTCAGGACACATATAATTTGGGGTACCCACAACCTACACAGACACAAGAAGCACCATTAATGAATACCCATTTTGTTTTCTTTCGTGTCACTTGAAGGACTGCAAGACATTGCAGGAAACTAGCAAGTCGATAAGAAAGAATGCAGCCATTACCGAGCATGCGAGATCATCATTGTTTAGGAGTTTTGCAAAGCCAAAATCACCTTCAAGTTGCAGATGAAAAGCATGGTAAATAAATCAAGGTAATGGGAATAAGATCAAATAGTTTCATATACATATGTGTATATATTTGACTTCTTACCTAGGCGAATGTTGTTTTCTTTTGTGAGGAATATGTTGGAACACTGAAATTAGGAAACATCAAGTTAACTTCCTGCAAATTTGTAAATGACAGATTAAGAAAAAAATCCTGAGGTTCATCATACTCACCTTAAGATCCCGGTGAAGAACCCGGTTGGAATGGAGGTAGTCCACAGCTAGCAATAGTTGGGTCAGCCATTTGCAGAGCATCTGGAGGAAAATGAAAAGAATAATTGACATATCCTTTTTAACCTATCCTTACTTTACAAGATTAAACATCAATAAATAGACTTTTTCTTAACATGGTTCGGTTTATGGAAATTAGTGTTTGTTGTAATTTTCGGAATTTGTCATAGAGAATCTAGATTCGGTCATCCTATCGAGTAATCAAACCAAGAACTTGCCTATGCCTCTTATTTTTGCCTTTGATTTTGTAGCTTAATTTATCATATAACAACAGATAGGTCCAAAAACAATGTGAAATTTTTTATGCTCCTTACCTCTTCAGGCACAAAAGTTCCTCTTGCCTTCTTTATAAGCTGAGCCCTGGTTAATCAATGTTACCCACAAGAGTAAAATATCAGACATTGATCATAAGTTAACAGTTAAAACTAGATCATGTATAAGGTGTATTAGTTGAAACTTCCATTTTGAAGAACAACTTACATGTCTCCGCCTTCACAATAACTCGTCACAATGCAAACATAATCCTGTAAACATGATCATTATTTGAAAGAGAGGGTTAATGATGCTACTGTAAGTAGTTGTCCTATTCGAAATTCATCATTAGGTTCAAGAACATTTAAGAAAAGTACATGGGCAATCAGGGAGCAGGAGCAAGAAATTAGAGACTAGTACCTTGTCTACCCATGAATCTTTGTATTCAACAATGTGGGGATTCTTCAGCTTTGATATCAGATCCATCTGCAGTAAATTATTTAACAGAACATTTCTCAGAAACTGAATGGAACTGAAGAGTAAACTAATGCTGTCCAAAGCAGATCATCTGTTTGGTTAATTTAATGGTAAGGTGAAATTACAATAATAGTTTAATTCAGTAGAACAAAGAAAGTTGAGAAAGAGTAACCTCTTGATGAGCTGTGCGCTTGAACTTCTCTGTTTGCTTTGCTAAACGAATCTTCTTCAACACATATCTGTGAAGATTACAAATATTACAATGTTTATATAGATATATATGTATATATGTATGTACGTACATATATATGTATGTATGCATGTGAAATTCTTAGATGAAAAAGAGACCAAGAAAAGATCATAGAAGAAACTCAAAAAATCGAAGAGAAAAAGAAAATAAGCAGAGAATTACTTCCTTCTCTCACACTTATGAAGAACAAGAAAAGTAGCTCCAAAAGCTCCTCTTCCAATCTGCTCTATCACCACATAATCATCCATCTTCGGATTAGTCTCCATGAGAATCTTTAGACCCAGAAGTTGCAGACAAGTTAAACACAAAAATCATAAAAAAACCCAAAAAATGGTACAGCCTATTGAATCGAAATTCAAGGCTTTTTTTTTCATATGTCAGAAGATAGTTTTGCAGGGAGCCAATTCACAAAATAAAGGTCGGTAGAGGAAATATGATGATCAGAAACAGGAATCATGAAGAAAAATTAAATGCAGAAGCATTAAATTCCACATTTATAACCCAAACAGCATTTAAAGATTTTTACCCTGTAAGGATCTGGCAAGAAGAAGAAGAAGAAGAAGAAAAGAGTTTATCCTTGGGATTCTTGAAGCTGGTGGGCATAATTGTAAAAATGGTTTTCAAAATCTATAAGGAGGGAAGATTTGAAAGAAAAGCAAAGGGGAAATTGATAAAAGAAAAGGTTGCTGTGACTGTCATGCCCACCAGTACAGTTTAAAATAGCAAAGCAAAGAAAAAGGGAAACCTTTGCTTCCATTTTCAGATTCTTGGTTTGTATTCATCATAATTCATTACCACCATCTGGTTGGTAGATCACTTTCTCATTAACTCACCCTCAAGAAGTTTTTAACTTCTACCAGTTAATTTATGTCAGAAAAAGGAAAAATGTAAGAATATATGTTTGTTCATGTATAACTTTTTCAGCCAAAATTACTTGTGTCTTTTACAGTTTTAATTGATAGTAACTGGGTTTAAACTTTTATAGCACAATAACATTACAGACATAATCACATACAATCATATACAATAAAAGACAGGTAAAACGAAGAATAAGAAAAGAAGAGTTTTTACTGTAACCAGTCAAGTATTTCTTTGACTAAAGACTATAGTAAAGTAAAAATGGTTTGAGATAAAAACATACCCCAAAAAAATCACTTCAAAGCATGTAAAAATTTATTGTGCATGTTTCTTCAAAGAAAAATGCAACCCATTTCTATTAGGCACAGAAGAAAAGCAACCAGTCATTCAATTGCAGGTGCTTTAATGGGATTGTTGTTTGTAAAAGCAGTATTTGATATCCTACCTCCATGGCAGGTGGTCCTCTCCTGGTCCTGCTGTCCATAGTTTGATCAAAAACCCTAATATATATAAAAAGTATGAAGGATATACATACACATCCATCTAATTTTTTTTAAGCCATAACATCTAACAAGTCTTAAACATCATGTTTAAGAATTTGATTGTGTTATACAATCAGAAAATAGAGAAACTCCTAAAATATTTAATTAAATTACTAAAATTCATTTTACAAAAGTGAATTTAGAGATATATTTTAGACTTTGAAGTCTTAAACATCAAATTCAAATTTTGATGGAAGTAGACTCTGAAGTCAAAGATATCACCAACCCAATTCTTAATTATAATTCTATATTATTCTTCATATACATAATTAGAATATAATTTATTATTTTTATTAAACTATCATCATCACTCCATCCAATTCTATGTTACATTAATAGTGACAATTCAACTTTAAAAGATAGTAGATGAATTTTTACAATTAAATATTTGAAATTAGAGAATAATGAACTCAAATATATTAAATTATGCAGTAAAAAATAACTAGACATAATATCAATGTCAACATAATATCCATATTCACAGATGATGAGTAGTCTTGTGGATTGTGTTCATTAAATGGGTAACTCATATGAACCCATTTTGTTGAATAAATTGCAAAGGCAAAATTTAATTTTCAGGCTTGATTGTAGGGTGTGGTCCTGAAATTTAGTTTTGTTAGTTCAGCAGTTTGATCACAAAAGAATCCTTTATGTTAACAATGATTCCAATCAGGACCACAGCAGCTCAATGCTGTGTGTGCTCCACAAGTAAAAGCTAAAGATAAAAGAAGCTATTAAATATGCTTCCTCTAATCCCCACCTACCATAAGAAAACAAAACAAAACAAGAAACAAATGCAGAAAAGAATCCAACACCAGTTTTTTCAGAAAATTGTTTCAAGTTAGAAACCTAACTCACTGGATGAAGCCACCATTCGACAAACAAAAATCATCACGCAAAGAACTTAACGGAGCACTTGAATCACAGACTTCCTGCCTAGAATTCGGATTCTTCGGTAAAAATCCTTTGATCTAAAATCTCAATGCAAATTCATCAATCACATCCACATTTTTATATATCTTCAATAACTTCCTGCATCAGAACAGAGCATCAAGCCTCTTGTCCTTGAAACAAACAGGGGAAAAAGAAAAGAAAAAAGAAACCAAACCCAATTTCTAGTATGAACAACCATGTCCTTTAACACTTTTTCTTTCATAATAATGCAAAAGCTCATTGACACAAACAGCAGAATCCTAGACCAGCTTGTAGTGGGACCACCATGAAGAACCAGAGGCAGCATGTACCAAAAGCTTACAAAATATTCAAAGGAAACAAATTATCAAGAAAAGCTGAAGCTTCGTTTAGAATAGATAAATAAACAAAAAATTTCATTTTATTTTACATGCTTTAAGTGCACCTGAGCAGATTATTTGCAAAACATCAAAACTTCCATGAAAACCACACTGGACATTTTAGAGTACCTCCATGGCTTCTACACTCTAATATTCCTTTGTTATGTTCTATTCTAGATGGGTTTATGACCCACAAAACTAGCATTACAATGCTGAAAAGAGGAAAGTAATGAAAATAAAAATTCAGAGACCAATTCCACTAGATTCAGCTTCAAGATACCTACAGATCCGTTCCATAACCTCCCTACCCTTAACGCTATTCTGCATAAATTTCTCAGCACATCGATGCTCTACCTTCTCTGCCATGGACGCCAGTGCTGACAATGGCTTAATCTTAATACTGGTCTCCTGCCGACAAATTGTCCACCCACTAGGGTTATCTGGGTGAGGGTCATACTGGATCTTCTCTTCGACCTCTATGAACTTTTGAAGACTAATGTTGCGGGTTGTAAGTTGCATAGACCTAGATTGGGCATCAACCACTGTTGATTCAACACAGTGGCAGATATCCTGACCAACAATTTTACGAATGAACCATGGCCCGGGGGCATGGATAGTTAGGGCACGAGTAGTGTAAAGCTTCCCAGAGTTAGGATCAAGCTTATGGTTCAATGTGTCAACTTCAAGGATATGAGATAATGTACGCTTATTCTCAGGATCAGCAAACTTGCGCCAGGATGCGGAGGTCACTCGCTCCCAAGGATGTCTGTAGATGTGCTCTTGTGTGTATGCTTTCACCATCCTGTTCTTTCTAGTTTCCTTCATAGTCAAAAACATGTATAAGTTCACAAAAGCAAAATAATCGCAATACAACTCTTTCATGCAATGCAAGTAAATGCAAATAAAAGAAGATACAGTTAAAAGAAAAGGGTTCAAGCAAATCAATTCTACTGATTACACAGTCCTCTACAACTTTTTTTTTTTTTTTGAAATAATACAGTCCTCTACAACTTATTCCAATCAACTTAGCTAAAATGGATTTTGATTGGTGACATTATTCATGATCCAATCAATCATATCTTGCAAGAATATATTGCATCAAACTTCGTTCTCCATTACTACATATCAAAAACTATGATACACGCTGTTGAGCTCTCCTCGATTACCTCATAATTTCTATCCTTTTCTTGTTTACAAATAAGGTATCTCCTAAAACCTAGACAACACAACAACTCAACACCATTCAAAGGAAAGGAATTGAACAAAAAAGATATCAAGAATAAAAAAATCCTCTGTCTCGGGAAATGCGAAATTGGATTTACCCACATAATCCAAAACCGGCCAACTAATCATACACAAAGGAGCATGTATAACGAAAACTGGGTCTCAGAAAAACTTGAAGACCCATCAATGATATCAATCCACCAACAACAAGACACAAAAAATGTTAAACCAAAAAAAAAAAAAAAAACCTTATTACTCTCATCATCATTTCAATTTGAAACATTTCAGGCCAACATTTTTCCAACAGATAAGAAATTCAAAATCTGATTAGACAGCAAAAGACAAGAACATTCGAAACATCTCCCCCCCATCCACCAGCTAGATCCTCGAAGATATTAGTTTTAATTTGACCTAATAGTCAATACATTACATGGATTAAATCGAAATAGAGATCGAGAGATACACATGTATACATACAAATATATAGCGAGATTGAAACGTACCTTGACGAGAAGAAACAATGAATGAGCTGCCGAGTCTTCTTCAGAGGATGAAACCCTAAAAATGGTCTGTGTATTTGATTCCTCGGTACTCAGAGCAAAGGCGGTGTGGTGACATGGAGCATGTATACCTTCTCTGATTTTCTTAAGGAAATTCTATTCTTGGCTTGGAGAGGAACTTTCTGGACGAATTGCCTTTGGGATTAATTGGAAAAAATTTTTTGGATTAGCTTAAATTTTCCGTTAATTGCTTGGACTTTAAGAAAGCCCATATAAACTTCATCCCTTAAAATAAAATAGTATTCAAATAATAATTATTATTAATTAATTAATTGTTTCTGTTCATTAAAGAAATAATAAATAACAAATCACTTGAGAAGAAATTAATTAATTAATTATTGTACGTCAATTATTTAGTTCAATAACAAAGAACAGATTTTCACCATCCAAAGCAAATCAAGATTTCCTGAGAGGGACTGATATAATACAATCACGAGATTGTTACATAATAAAAGATAATAATATATTAAATTCTATGTAAATATATATATATATATAAGAAGAACAGTAAATAGTATACTTATCCTCTTTCTTTCACACCTTTGTAAGTAGTACACTTGGTATGTACTCATTTGCAAAAAAGTAAATTATCCAACTATAGGAAAGATACAAGATCAAGATCCAAACACAGCCTTACATATTTGCAGCTTATGCGAAATTCAGCTAACAAAAGCTTCGTCCCAGCTCACCCATGACCAAAAAAAGAAGAAAGAAAGAGAGAGAGAGAGAGAGAGAGCTTCTTGTCCAAAGAAAAAGCACTAGCACCCTCTTGTTTCTGGTATTTGCCTCAACATACTCGGTTGCCGACAGTTTGATAAAGGGATCTAAGCTGTGTGTTCCATTTATCTATAGCAGTATATTTCTTCATTCCCTTGGACCTGAAACGGGCATATATATGATATAATTCTTTTTTTTTTTCAACTCAAAACCCCATATCAACTAACCAAAAACTGGATGACAATGGGTGAATGACACTAACCTGTCCCCACGCTCCAATAGTCGGTTCACTTGATCGATATGTCCATCTATTCGATTATCCAAAATTAGTGACACTAACAACTGTTCAACATCCTTTTCGGGAACGTTGAGTTCCTGCATTTCAGCCAAGGGCACTCAGTTTGTACATTGTTAAAAACTACAGTTTACACAAAAGAGAATGCCAAACACCTGTGCGTTCAAAACGGAATAACAACAAAAATAGCAAAAGAAAAAAAGGAAAATTACCTAACATAAGATCGTTAAGATTTTTAGATATAATTACAACTGGTCCATTTTTTAAAGATAACAATTCAGCTCTTCCACAAGCCAAATACATTGTTAATTACTCTAACTACTTCCTGTTCTCCCTATACTCTTAAAAGTCATTTCCTAATACTAAAAAAATTAAATTTCTTTTATATATATATATATTTCCTTCTTCAAGCATCGTAAACTCTTATACTTTTCGTGTTTTTTTAAGCAACATCTCTAGTTAACTTCTTTTTATATTCAACAATCACCTTATTGAAACTTGACATATTTAACATCAGTTAAAGCCCATCATGAAACTAGAAAAAAATTTTAAGCAATTTAAGCTCACCTTGGATATGAAGGGAATCCTTATTCTTGTATATGGTTTGATCAGCTTAAGCAACACTTGCGTTCTGACATTCTTCAATAAATCTTCAATATAATTGCGGATAAATGGATCGTCCATTATCGTCCTCCTATTACTCTGAAATAAAAACGAGCAACAACTTATACGAGTTCAGAATTTTTTTAATCTGAAAAATGCCTCCAGAAATTTATAGCATCTTCCAAACAGATAACATAGAGTACAAAGGATACACTAAATGCACCTTAAGGATCTTCTCAAACTCTAAAATCTCATTTGCTCTGATAGGCAGCTATCAGATTTGTCATTGCTAAGATCTCGGGATCATTTTTATATCTGCAAAGATCAAACAGAAGAAAGGTTACAAGTGAGAGGAAGGAAAGACACAAGCCAAAATTGTGAGGATTGCATAGACAAAACACTTACGGCTTTGCCTCTTGCCCATCAAATGGATTTACTTCAGATTCCATCAGCATATTAGCAAGAACCAGGTATCTTCCAAATAAGACACATTTAAAGTGAACTGAATAATCTTTCTTGCTTCTTATTTTAAAAAAGGCATAAGATAATTGCACACACAAATACATAAAAATACAAGAGAAAAGAAAAGGGATATTTGGGGGGAAGAGAGGAGAAATACATGAAGGACTGAATAGGAAGGCATATTTACTCTAGAAATCAGATTATCCTGACATACAAAACATCTGAAAATAGACTTTAACCAGTTGCTCTTCCAGCAGAAAAGGCAAACACCTTAAAAGTTCTGTCAAGCCACATTCTATGTGATGCAGATCCTCATAGGTAAATGAGTGTAAATATAAAAAAGTATTAAGAGGCATCACACAGAGGCCAAATATGCAACCAAGAGACCGTACTTTGAAATTACATATAGAACAAGTCAAGGTTAAGGGACAAAAAATTAGAGCACAATTGCAACTGCTATTTCCAAATAAAGAACACTCGTTAGCTCTTTATCAAAATGACCTTCCTCTCTATGGAAATGTCTAAGTTCGTTTACAAAAGATATCAAGGAAAATTTAGTTGGTCTCAAACAAAATTCGAAAGGTGAAGTTGGTTCAGGTCAATACATCTGAAGAGACAAATAAAGACCTTGCTCAAATGATTGCTGCAGACTTCACTTTTGAGGGATAGAAAAACAAAAGCTATTAGGATGAAAAAAGAGAGAGCAGATTCAAAATGATATTGAAATAAAACAAAAATATATGAAGACAGCACCCATACTTAAGACACTGTATACGCCTCTGATTCCCAGCTTCATCATAATTCTTAAAAGCTTCAAAGAAGTCTGTCGCAGCCTCTGCCCACTGTCGTTCCGCCATATGCATCTTCCCACCACATTCACGTATTATACCCATGATTCTCGGATGTGGTATAGCTGACTTGATAGCAAGTGCTTTCTGGTATAGTTGCTGCAAGTAATCCAATAAGTAAGATGCAGCTTGATGACAATGCTAACTGAAGTCCATGTGTGTATTTTTGTGTTTGAAAAAAGGCATACACTGGAAAGAGATTAGCATTGACGCAATAACTATCAACATATTTGTGATTCCCTGGCAATTTTTCTATTGGGCTCAGTGTGTGATCTATTTTGACAGTTCCCATTGCAAATCTTCACAAGCATGAGATCACATATCATCAACCATACAAGAGAGATATCAAAAATTGAGTCCCCTTAAGAAAATCAGCACCAAATCCATATAATTATAACTACTAATATTAAACAGCTAATATCATGTTTCCAAAACTATAGCAACAGCCTTACCAGCAATCTTGCATCACTCAGAAAACAGCAGTGCAAGATCTGTTTACAGACTGATGATTGCTTCCAGTAAGAGAATAGTTTCTTATATGATATTTTCTAGGCAAACATCTAATTCATTGAATTAACAATGCTCATGGGAAATGTGAAAGACAGAGAGAAAGTTCTCATAGACTTGCAAGGTTCCAGTGCCACTTCGTCTTTACGTTCATATCCTATATGGAAGGTCAGTTATTTTAGCAGCCAAAGAAACTACAAGCCCTTAAAAAAACTCAAGGCTTTAGCAGAACTACATTGAAAATAAATTTCCCTATGGACAAGGATTTACCACTAGAAAGAGGTATGAACGGAAAGATAATGAAGACTATAGCACATTTTAAAATGTGGAAAAGTGACATATGAGGGTGTGATAATACAAACTACTTAGGAGTACTAATATTCAAGCTAATCAGTTAGAAAAAAGGGGATTAATGATTGAAATTGAGTTTGTGGATTTATCCGAGTATTTAGACTAACAAAAATAATTAGAAAGTAGATGATCTAATGTCGCAACAGAAGACTGGATAGAAGAAGTGAAGAATCCGGAAAGGGAAGAAGGAAACAAAAAGAGTAACTTGCAAAGTCGCACAGTAGTATAAATACAAGATAGCAAAGTCATATTTCATATAAAAGTTGAAAGAAAATTAGAAAATCCTTACCTTAAGCTTTTTATTGTTCTTGGTTTCAGTGTACATCTGAATCTCAATCGCATATACCTCCAGAAGTTGGCTTCCTTTCTTTTGATCATCAGTACCATCTTCTCTTTGACAAGATTTATGGAGTTCCTTCAAAATCTGGTTGAGTATAACATGTTATTCTCATAGAGATCATTTAAATCAGAGAAAAAAAAAATTTAGAAGAAAGTACCTTACTCATTCGCCCATATTCACCCATGTCAAACCAAATCTTACATAGCTTGAGATTCGTCTTGAACCAAAGTCTCTGTGCAAGAGACCAACATATCACATCTTGGCACTGAAAGTAGTATCATGATTATAAATTTATATAGATGAAACTATATGCTCACCTCATTCTTTGCTTCCTCAAGGGCCTTTAGAGTTGTCTGATAAAATTCTTGTAGCAGACCAAAGTTCTGACTAGCTGACCCAGAAACAAAATCCATAATATTGTTTATGCATTTTTCACTATAATTACGTGTTACTGCAGACTTGATGTAAGTCAACATCTCCCTGTATGCATCCATCATCTCTTTATATCTACCCAAACGATAATAGAGCTTGACAGTTTGTTTCAGAGCTTTGAATCCCCTAATGACAAAAGAGAGCATAATCATTCAACTCTAAGTTAATCATTTAATGCTCACTTAGTAATTAAACACCAGTTTATCATTCCTCTAGGATCAACATTGACTAGAGAAAACCCCTGCTATCAACCATTTTTTCCTTATATCCTAAAAATTTGACCTCGGCATGGAAAAAGAAGAAAGTGTTTTGAACGCTCGCTAAAACTTGAAACAAGCCTTAAAGCTACTACTGATAATGATATGGCTTGATCCAACTGAGCACCAGTTTTTTTGTTCTAAGAATAAAGAAATATAGAAAATTTTTAGTATCCACAAATGCTTTCATATAGTAAATGTAAAACCTTTAATCCAGGGAGCACATCAAACAGAAAAGATCCAGTAACCATTTTAAAGAGAGCATGTAAATTTTATTAAAAATGAAAAAAATATTGAAATCAATATCCTTGTCAACAAGTTTTAACTACTCGGCCGTTCTTCATCTTATTCAAACAATGGAAAATTGAATCTCCTCTAATTCGATATACAGATTTTATTTCATGAACTTATTCATCATATATGTCTTCCTTATTAGCCAATAATTTCGCACGCCATGCTTCTCATCAATTGATGTGAACATTCAATTAGAAAAGCATGACCTGTTCTTCCATGTTCAGTAGGAACTGAAAATATCCCTTTTGCTAGTACAAGCTTGCACATCTAGCATATGACACTCTCTTCATACAAAGAATAACGACAAAATTTTAGTTTAAAAATATCAATTATCAACCAAAAAGAGAAAAGAATAAGAAAAAATCCGAAGGAGGTCCTTCTAGCATAATGATTTCTTCAGATAGATGCCTTAAAATACATAAACGTGTGAAAGCTGTAGGTTTTTTATGACTATATACCATAAAAAATGATCATCCCTCCATTTTGCAATAAAAACGAAAATTCTGAAATACTCACCACTCAGCCTTCTCAGGTTCCATGGTAACTACTTCAGCAAATCCAGCAAGTGCTCCTTCTGGATCAGTTTCCACCAAACCTATAATGCATTTGGAAGAGTGTGAGAGAGGGGGGGAAATTTAAGTGTATCACATACACAACCAAGACAATAGGAAATGGTATGATCTCTGGATGATGCGCATGAGATGTGTAGATTAACACTATATATTTGAACAAGCATTTCATTAATAACCATTAAAAAAAGTACTTAATTATCTAAATGCAGTTAGTAACTATAAACAAACGCAGAAAGCTCAGTCATTTTTCGCCAGTATCCTCCACAATTAACATCTAAGAAACCTATCTCCTTATAGTCTCCTAATACTACAGATTCAACTCAAACAATTTTCGAAAGTTAAACTCAATAATCTATACCGAACAGCAAGATGATTGACCGTGAAAGAAGTTTAGACGAAGTAATACACACACCTTTAGAATTGTAGTACTGATTCTCAATGTCAACATCTTGCTCCTCGGGCTCCTCATCCGAGTACTCAAACCCGTAATCCTCCATATCGGCATCTGCGGATTACCCAGGAAAATAAAAAAAAATTAAATCCACAAAAATTTAAAAAGGAAACGAGGAAGACGAAGTATGGAGTCAAAACAAAGACTCTTTACTGCTCTAGAACCCTATCACTGATACGACTAATCAATAGCGAATATACCTGAACCCATGATGATCGCTCAAAGAGATCGAACACGTAAATGCAGTCAGCAGAGTCGATTTGCACGAGGGAAATCCCTGTTAGGGCAGTCGAGTGAGGTGAAAATTAGAAAATGAAATAAGCACCAGGTTGTAGAGTTTCATGGAAATTCTGTGATACCTTGTGTCGCCTTAGCATTCGAGAGCAAAATGGGCCTGAAACTGCTATAATTACTGGGCCTCGGCCCTTTTAGAATAATTGATAATTAAATTTTAGCCCCAAATAATTTTTCCTTTTTCATTTTCGGCCTTTTAGCCCAATTTTTCTCTCTAACTTTTTTAATTAAATAAATAAATTGTGATCCTTAAATATATGATATATGATATATATATATATATATATATATATATAATATGATCATTCTTAAATCATAGCCGTTCATTTTAATACGGTATTTAATTTGTAATTATAATATAAATGTACATTCATCTTGATTTGTGCAATAAACAAGACACTAACATGCACATGACCTAATATGTTCCTATTCCATTATTCAATGCATGGACACATAATTAAAAGGTTGTTCCTCTTATTTCTTTTAGAAGTTAATGCATATCCTCCTTATATATGTGTGTATGTATAGATATATAATGCATTATGTATGCATACAATATACGTGTATGTAATGCGAAGAAGTCATACAAATTTGATTTCCTACTATCTTGGGATTTTATATATATATATATATATATATATAGCATATAGTTAATTTACTTATTATATAGTATTAAGTCATGTGCATAGCAATGTCTTGTTTTATGCAATGCGAGATTAATATATATTATAAATTTGTTTTAACTTTTAATTAATTTATAAAAATAATTCTAAACTATATATTATATTAATTTCCTAAGTACTTTAAATATTTTTTAAAAAAAATTCAACAGCTTCTTGCAAATTATTAAATAACAGCACGTTTCTAATATTTTTTTATAAATTTATAAATTTTAAACTTAACTATCTGTATATTTTAATAGATAAAAATAATCTAGTATACTTTATACTGATTAAATTACTAATCAATTAATTAACTTCGTAAACTAATTAATTATATTCATTAATTAATTTTGTTATTATATATATATATACATACATAGTGCGAATTAGCAGAATGAGGGGAGGGACCAACAGGCCACATGGTCAGAGGGAATGGTGTTGAAGTGATCGAGAACCAGAATTGTAATGAAGCGATAATCCAGACTTCGAAATTTGCATGCCCACTTTTTCACATCTATTTATATTTCTATGCTGATATTTTGTTGAAATCATCACACGTGCTTCTCTATTAATTAATTTTATACATTTACATCCACACATGTATATAGCGGTTTCTCCAAGTAACATATACATATATATATATAGATATATATATATATACATGTATACACACGTATATAATATAAGGGTATTGGACCGGTCATAATAGTTCAAATTTTCTGGCAAATTTAATTCAGTAATCATTGCTACATTTATACCAAGTTCCAAGTATAAATCCTCTTTCACTTGTCACTCAATAAATAAATAAATAAATGTTCTTAGTTATTATTATTATAATTATTTTAATAACAACGTATGACAAATAACAAATAGTTTATAATCCTAAAAAAAATATTGTCGTTGTTGATAAAATGAGTGTAGATCAAGACGAATCAAAATTGCTCGTTCTACACCACCCGTTTTTTACTTTTCTTTTTCTTTTTTGTATGTGATAGCATTATTTTTTATTAGATTATTGAAGATGATATTCAAATATTTTAGAACTATATTGGGCTCGTTAATATGCTTAAGCTAATTACTTGGGAGAATTGGACTTCAGAGACTTTCATTGTCTTAATACAATAATACTTGTCTAAGTAAGCTTAGCGATTGGTTTTAAATCAAAGCACGTTGGTTTATCAAGTCTTAGGAACAATGTACTTTCAACGAGGGGACTTCTTTAGGCTTCTATGGGTTACATGCTGATCTATGTATAACTTAGTTTATTGGTTGAGAGGCAATTATTGGAAGAGAGTTTGACATGGTGAATTGGTAATGGATGTTAAATATAAATATGAGAGAATAGATGGACAATGAACACACCAAATGCACAAATATGGAGGTTGCATCCTATTAATGCCGAGATTGAATGGGTATCTGATTTGCTCAATTGATGGATGGTCGTGTTGGAACCTCTCTCTATTATAATAACATTTTCTACCGTAGGATCTAGTTGATATTATAAGTATATCAATAAGTTACAACCTTATTCCAAATAAAATCACATGGGTTTATAAAGAATCGAATTTGCACTTAGTGAATTTTGGGTTACTATAGAACTTGGTATAAGAGGTTCTTTTTTTTACTTGACAATATAACTAACGATGAAAAGACTATTTGGAAAAAATTATGGAATGCAAAAGTGCTCCCGTGGATAGAGCTCTTTGAGTGGAAAATTGTTTGTGACATTGTACCGATGAGGAGTAGGTCGGCAATGAAAGAAATCGAGGTTGATATTGAGTACTCTATGTGTGTGGAATTGGAGGAATCTCTACATCATAAATTTTGATAAAAGAAATTTCATTAAAAAAAGAGATAGATAAAAAAAAATGATTACGGTGCGATGATTATGCTAATAATATTTTTAAAACATAATATTGATTTAAATATATCATTTACGATATAAATATCTGTCTAATATTTTTAGACATATTATTAGTGATAAGAATTTAGAATATCATTAAAGCGATTAAAAATTAATAAATATACATGATGCATTATAGCTGTTCCCTTTGAATTTGTCTTTAATTCATGTTTCAAAAAATAAGTAAAAATTAAAAATTTAATTAAAAAATAATTAAAAAAAGACAGGTAAAATTACAAATAAAAAAGAATATTAAGAAGTAATTTTATTAATCAATTAATAAAAGTTCACATCTAATTAATCCGAAAGCAAATATGAAGATCAATTGCATGCATACAAAATTTGGGTATTCTATCGTCTCAATTAGAACCCAAAAACAGCCCGTGAGGGCTATTAGCATTGACCCATATAGTACTGAAGTCAGTCACCATTAGTCAAATTGTTCTTCCCCAACCAGGATATATAAACCCTAATTCAAAACCCTCAAGAAGAAAGTTAAGCCAAAAAAAAAAAAAAAAAAGAAATAATAAAGGTCAGAGGAAGGTTGAGAAGATGGCCAAGTTTAATTTCATCAGAAGACGACCTATCTTTTCCATGGTACTTTGGACTAAAAACAAACGGAAAAACAAAAAAAGGGAAAAAACAAGAAAGCATTGTAAATTGTTGCTGTCATCTGAGGTTGAGCAGATCATTAATGTCAATCATTCCACATTGTGAAAACGCCGGGATTTGAGCCAGGAACTGAGTCGCCAGACCAGCCACCATAGCCGGCGGAGGGCATGTCGTAGTCAACCTTAACAAGGGAAAGATCCTCGGCAGAACCTATCGCCGTGGAATTAGGCGCCAACCCAATTCCTGAGCCGTTTCCGAGATATCCTCCAGTACTGTAACTCCCACTTGAGCTGCCATTGTTGTGATCCATGTTAACCAGGCCGTGAAGTAAAGCAGGGTTGCTCTGGATGTAACTATTGTAGAATTGGGCGTTCTGGCTCGACTGTTGCTGGAGATAAGACGAAGAAGACGACCCAGTTTGGTGGTGCAAATGGAGCTGTGTCTGGAGATAGTTATGATGAAAGGAAGGATCGTAGTGGGAGATTTCAGGGTTTTGTAACGTTAGTAGAGGCTGAGATGGTTGATGATGATGATCAAATGGGATTTGCATAAGAGGGTAAGCTTGTAATCTTGTGTTTGAGCTTGATCCACCATAGCTGAAAGTGGTGGAGCCGAGAGCAATCATCTCTTCTCTTTTTCTTGATGACTCCATGGCTTGAGCTTCTTTCAGTCGTTTTGCAGCTCCACCACCTATCGGCAAAGTATTGCTTTCGAGAATACTCTTTACATCGTAGCGGCTCATGTCGAAGTTGGTGACGGCGTTGAGTCCTCTGAACTTGATTGCAGCTATGTCGTATGCTTCGGCTGCTTCCTCCTCTGTGCCTGTATCGTATATAATTGTCAATTAAACCAGTATTTGCCAACTAATTTGCTCCATTATAATACATATGTATATGTACACATATAATTTTACAAGTTTATAAGAGATAGAGCGATCGATTTTGACTTCGTTTGTATATATGATCCTTTGGAAATTATATTCACTTATGTTGCAATTAACGTTAATGTGTTGAGTAACTGATGAATCTATAAATTTTTATTAAAATAAATTAATATGTTTGCATGAACTTTTGAAGGTGTCATATTAAAGTGTTGCATGGAAATTGAATGACTACATACTGAAAGTTCCTAAGTAAAGATCTTTGTTTCCTGCAACTCTTCCAATCCTCGCCTGCCATCTTCCATGTTGGTGATGCCTGAATAAAATGAAAATTTGGAAGCAATCAACACGTATATGTATATATAGGCATATAAAGTTCATGTCCTTTTGGCTGTGTCTATATATATATATATATATATATATATATATATATATATAGAGAGAGAGAGAGAGAGAGAGATCAGAATTTAGTGCCTTGTAACTCCACGATACATTGATGCACCCCTAGAGAAGCCACTACTTTTCCTGAAAATCAGCCACAGATCAAGATAACAATGTAATTAGATGCATGATGACATGGCATCGACTATACATATGTGTGAGTGTGTATATATCTAATATAGGGATTACAGTGAAACACATTGGTTAATACCCAGTTAAAAGATGAGTCCTTTTTCTGTTCATTATTGATTTATGAACGAATTCAATTTAAGCAAGTTAAGAAAGTTAGAATGCTTAAACTTTATAAGTACCTCCTGATAGCAGCAACAAATTCTTGCCTAGTCATATGCTTCATTTCCTCTAGTTCCTTCTCATAATTACTGATCTGAAGCATTAACCAAAGAAACTAATTAATCGTATCATTAACTGGAAACAATGGTGTTGCAGTTTCCACCTTATGACATCCTAATTAACCATTAATTTTTAATCTTTATATTGGGGAAAATTAACACAGTTAAATTAACTTACCGGAAAATTAGTAGTAGTCGACGTTCCCCAGTACTTCAACGCAGCCAGATCATAAGCCCTTGCTGCTTTTTCTTCTTTGTCATATCCACCTGCCAGAGAGGGAAAAAATAAAACTTACTGTTAGAATCACAGTTTCATAAGAAGGAAAGTCTAAGAAGGAAAGTCAAGTATATATACATACACATATTTATGTGCAAATAGAATATATGAACTTCATCACTCACCCAAATAAACTGCAATTGAAGATCGGTGGCACGATAGAAATTACCGTGAAAATCAAAACAAAACTAACGGTTAGGGTCTTCAAGATAATGAAATAAGCAAGGAAGAACTATATCTATAGATATGTGTGTATATGTAAATGGTCAGTGAGGATCAAACCTTGTCTTCCTTTTCTTGACTGGCCTTCCCTTCTACAACTATTATCCCATAGATGAGCTTCATATCTCCCTGTCCATCTATGTCTGCAACTCACATAAAAAAAAAAACCCCATTTGACCTAGAATCAAAATCCAAAATTTCTACCAGAAGAAAAATAGATTCAGACCAGGTTGTATTTAAATTTTTAACCTTGTTACACCGCGATA
Source organism: Carica papaya (assembly GCF_000150535.2). The sequence continues at coordinate 636,266 of NW_019014608.1, forward strand.
AATAGATGTCCTTTGGCCGAAAGTATCCAGTGTTCTTCTGGGTGCAGCTTCAACAGCACTGCTGTTTGTACTGTTATCTCCACTAGTCTCGCACGTTGAACTCTTGTTCCCAGTGCTTCCCATAGACAAAGTCAGTGACTGTAAATTATTCGTACTCTCTTGAAACTCCTGGTAGGTCTTACTAGAAGACGTTAAAACGGCGCCGGTTGACTGAACAGCAGGTACTATGCTGTTGCTCTGGAACAAGGCGTAGTCAGAATGATCATTAGCTTGAATTTCATTGTACCCTACAAGATCTGCCTGGTTCTCCGTTTTGCTCACTCCTAGAAAATCTGCCACCTTCGGAACTTCTCCACCGCCATGCGTGTTTATCAGATTCCATTCTGTGTAAAAATTTTATGCCAGTACCATGGGTAAGAAATATGTGAGGTATAGTTAGCCAGCTTGAGAAAGGAAACTAATATGTATGTATTTAAATATGTTTATACCTTGTGCTTGAAAAGGGTTGTCCATGTTATCACTTACTAACCCTAGATTGAACTGGTGAGACTGAGAAGGATGGAGATGAGCTGGTATGGAAGAGTGATGAGTCGGTGAAAGTGGGAAAGAAAGCCAGTTGTTTGAATTCATGGAGCCCATATCTTCTGATTCACTCTTGCACTCTTATATCTATATGTGTGTGTCTGCGTATCAATATATATATATATATATATATATATACCGAGACTCCCCCGGAAAGAACAGTTCAAAGTAATTTGAGGAAAAGGGCCTTACCCAGAAGAGATCAGGAATAAGGACAAGTGGAGATCAGAGCTTTACCCAAGTGAGTATTTGCAGGAGAGGATGATTCAGCACAGTTTCCCTCTCTCTCTCTAGGTTGCAGAGATGAATATCTTAGGAGAACATGTGAAAAGAAAAAGGAGGAGAGGAGGAGAAGAGAGAAAGATTAGAGAAAGATAGAAGCTCTTTAAATTACATAGGGAAGAGACTTAGCTTAAGCAAACCCCTTTGAGACTGGTCTGGTCTGACTACAAACACCAATTCCCAACACTTGAAAAATCAATATGACAAATAACACAACTATAACCTCCATTATTATACTATATACATAATAAGTTATAGGGACACGAGTGCAATATAAATGTATATATTATATGTATATATGTTCGGTCATTGTACTAAGACAAACCCACAATTCCAACTGGAAAAATCCAACCCTAAAAAACCCTTTTTCCTCTTCTTCTTCTTCTTCTTCTTCTTCTTCTTCTCTCTCTCTCTTTTTAAAGAGCCCACTTGGTTTATTGGAACTCTCGCCCTCGTTTACTGCAATATATGACTCCCCAAAGCCCAGCATTCCCACACTCTGCAAATCATCTCATAGTCTAACAATTGACTATTCTACGTAAAGTTACCTCTCTTCTCATTTACTCATATATAAATCTTATATGCATTTAATTTAAATCTATTTAACCCAAATAAAAAATCAGTACACACACGCAAAAATATAAATATCTAAAGATGAAAACCCTTAAACCAGAGAAGATCTTCCAAGCGGGTCACTACCCACTAGCCAAAAAGATTAAAGAGACTCTATGTTTGTAGATCCCCGAGTCTCTGCATGTGTTAAAGATGCATGTGTACGGACATGCAATATTATATATATATATATATATATATACATACATACATATATATACACATGGAGAGAGAGAGAGAGAGAGGGTAAAATTATCCACGTATTTTCAACATTAAGAAAGTGTGAGAATTACTCCTCTTCAAATTTTTCCTAATTAAATAAATTTTTTGAGTACTGATTTTTATTTTTTAATTACAAAAAATATTCATGTACAAGCAAAACTAAGTTTTTTTTTTTTCTCAAATAATTTTACGATAATAATAATAATAATAATATAATTTAAATTTTACTATAATATTTTTAGATATAAAAGATTAAGAAAATTACTGTGGAAGATATTTAATTTGGGTTCCCTAAGTAGAAATGTGTTGACCGCTTAATTGGTTTTCGCACCCGTCAAAAAAGATTAAATGAGATTAATTAAAGAGATAATTTTTTATTAAAAAATAATTATAATAATAATATTATTATTACTACTTGTGCCCTTTGCACACTAGAAGCTTGTATTGTGCTAGGAGCTCTTAATTTGTTTAATTAACTAATTAATTATAATATTTGTGCCTCTGTGTCATCCAATTAGTCACAAGTACATTTTTCTTTAAGAATTTTATAATAATATAATTAAGATTTGCACATCTAACCTTATCATCCATTTCAATGAACCGCATTATATTATAATTATAAATTAATTAATTAAGTAGATAGTTAATTGATTAATTATTGTCTATCGACATATATTTACTACTTACTACTATAGTATATATGGACTGACTCATCTTTCTTTTATGTTTGCCATGTTCACCTAATTACAAGCTTATATGTTTATAATCTTGTATTTAGGCATAGAAAAGCTCTAATGTATCTAATATTTATATGCATATTCTCAAAATATATATATATATATATATATACACTTTTGGATTCATTTTACATACTTGCAATTTTATACCCTCTTACTAATTAAAAACCTGTTAGATATTAGTTCAACAATTCATTTAGTATAAAATGTGCTACACGTGCATATTTAAGTATGGAGATCATACACACACATATAATACTAAATAATGTGTGTTGCATCAATTATTATGAAGCCAGCCATTTATAATCATATGGAGAATAATATTTGTGTGTATGATATATATATATATGTGTATATAAAGACACGAGTCAAAATCTATATATATATATATAGGTAAATAAAAGAAAATGAGATCATCAGAAGACAGAAGGAGAGTAAGATCAGTGACGAGGAAAGTTCTTTTTTTCTCCTTTTTGATGGCCTGCAAATATCCCTTCCTTAAATAATCAAGTAAACTTATGTTTATTTTAATCAACCTGTTTATTTTTTTCTTAGAAAAATTAATTTTCGAGATTGTATTTACAACTTTCTAAACTGAACAACTCAGAGTTTTCAGGCTGCTCTCTTTTACGAGAGTACACGATTATCTTATAGATATATTAACACCAACTTAAATTATAAGAAAGAATCTGAACCCCGATGCTGATTAAGCAAACAGTACTTGATTAAAGCAATAATCTTTTCACTAAGCAGATTAATTATAATATATGTATATGGGTTATTAGAATCACCTGCCGTTGTTGTTGATGACAGAGCTACCGCCAAATTATAGCACACGTACGTATAAAATAAGAAGAAAGTTGACTGAAATGCCCCACATTAAGGGCGCAGGACCCACGTCTCTCGCTTTCTTCAAACTTTTCCACTCATAAACCTCCAAACCACTTCATCAAAACCCTAAAAACTCCATTAAAAACAATTCAGAAAATCATTAAATATACCCCTAAAAACCCTACTAAAACCAACCCAAAAAATATAAAATAAACCCTAAAAACCCCATTCCTCCACATTTTGAGCAATTAAAGAATCCCAGAAAGAGAAAAAAAAAAAAAAAAGATAATTAACCTCTGCATATACACGTACACAACTTGATACACAACTAAAAAAAAAATGAACACGAAGAAAATGTGTCAAACAAGAGACTTACCTAATGAAGATAATAAACAGTGTAAAACGAAGAAAAGCTGAAGAATCTCTCTTCTTCTTCTATCTGTCATGATCGCCGCTGGTAAAAATATTCTCGGAAAATGTGAAGGTAGAGAAAGCAAATTGTGGAAGAAAGAGAGTTAATAAGGGGAGGAATGGTGGGGATTTGCTATCCACCGGCCACTTGCAGTAAACAAGAGTTTGATTATTAATATTCAACGAGGGTTTCACGTCGTTTCAGATAATGCGGCCAAACTTAGGAAGGAATGTGACTGACACGTGTCAGTATATTATATTATTATTATTATTATTATTAATGCTAATAATATAGATATATATATGAAAATTATTAATTAATTAAAGGCTTAATTAATTTTTGTTGGCTTGCCAGCAAAGGCAGTGCAGGCCAATTATACGGTTTGCATGCTTGCACAAAAAAACACAAAATTTAGAAGCAAACTTTGACCATTCTATTTAACACGTTGACCAAAATTATATACATACACTTTCACCACCTTTTTTAACGAATTTGCCCTTGCTCGTAATCAATTAGCGAATTTGAGTTAGGGGTATATTAGATAAATCATTTTACTTTTCTGATTAGTTCATTGTATATTTATGTATGTATTAATTGTTAGTACCCTTATTTTTTTTTTTTTGAATGACTACAATCTTATGATGAATTTTTACATTTACATCATATATATCACCGAGAAACGAAATCGTAGGATCCATCAACTACAAGGATATACATGTGTAGATAATCCAGTCGTTGCACATATGTATGTGGAAATTCATGCCCCATGAATTATTGTGCATGCATCAATCCTCATGTCCATCATTCATGCCAGCAGCTCTAATTAATGACAAATACTGTTTAAACATTAATAAAACGGGGGGTATTTTGGTAAATATATGAGAGAGTGAGAGAGAGAGAGAGAGGAAGCCATGCACGAGAATCTAGAGAGAAAGTGGTGGTGGTGGTGGTGATGGTGGTGGTGGTCTGCTGGGAAGAAACGCCGGAGAAATGCTCGTGTCGCCTCGAAATAAAAAAAATAAAAATAAAAACCAGTTAGAAAGCCAAACAAATCCCTTTTTTGTTTTCTTCTTGCATTTTCCCACTCACTGAAAAACCCTACCTACACCCTCATCTAGGGTTAGGGTTTTTTCTGATAAGGTTGTAGGACCTAGGGTTGTTTTTCCTATAGGTTATATAAATAGCTGCGTGCTTTGCAATATTAATAAACTAAAGTAGTTAATTATGAAACATTGCCAGTAATATATATATATATATATATAGATATATATTTCTAGGTTTTAGTCAAATGGGCAACTGGGCTGAGTAAGAAATTGCAAAATAGTGGTTTAGTTTTGGGCATGTCCATTGGAGAGAAATCTTTCGGCCCTAGTCTCTATCCACTCTTCAAAACGACACCGTTTGTCTTTCTGAGCTATTGTCTGGCTTAAGTTAAATTGTTTTTCATTTTGGACTGGGCCCGCTATCCACCCATAATTAGTTTTGTCTTTTTCTAATTTTGGGCCGGTCTGTGTTCGCTTCAAAACGACACCGTTTGTCTCTATTGATATATTACCTTGCTTAAGATAAATGGTTTAGTATCTTCCAAACATTATACCTTAAGCAAACATTTTTTTTTTATTATACCCACAAAATTGTATTTACATTTTTTTAAATCACAAAAAATAATTAATTCAAATTTTGAAATAAAATTGACTTCAAAATAGTGTGTGCGTAGGTACATACACACATGCACAAGCAAATATATAAAGATATATATATATATATATATATATATATATACAGTCGGAAAAAACGATATAATTTCGTTATTTATAAGTTAAGGATGTCATACAAGTCTCTTGTGGAGTAAATTTAAGGCAAAGCAATCCAACCCAAATTTTTATAAAAAAAAAAAAAAAAAAATTTATAAAATAAAGTTTTTAGTTTGGTATAATCTTTAGAAGATGCTTATAATTTTGGAAGCATCTTCGACTCAATTTTGTCTAATAATAATAATATTATTATTATTTGGAATATAAAATTCAAATAATTTCCCTGCTTCATGCACATATATATATATATATATATTGTGTATATATTAAATTTTTAGGGTGGTGGTGTACAAATCAGCAGGTACCAAAAGTCATCTTCTCCATTATGAAAAAACAAAAAAAATGGAGATCCATAGTGGGACTGAATTGAGCTACCATTAAAACAAAAAGGAAGCTCTCGTATCACGACCATAACATTTCTTGATCCAACGGCTATTATTAATAAATCTACCCATAAAAATTTCCCAAATAAGAAAAAGGAATTGTACATTATGAACAATAATAATTCTTATGATATTCTCACACGATCGATATATATATATATACATATAGGCGAATAATAAGCAAGTGTAAACGTGTGTTGCCCACTTTAACCATGATTGGAGGAGCCTTCAAGTAAAGAATTCTAAGCAAGTTATCATTATACATTAATGACAATATATTATTATTATCATCAAAATTTCAGAGAATTAATAATAAGTAAGTGGGTGATTATATATATATGTATATGTATAATAAATTTATTATATAGTTTGATAATTGGTTTTTTTTTTTTTGGGTGTATTTAAGTCGAAGTATATTCTTATATATATTTGTTTAGCATGTTATGAGTAATATGTGTATGTATATATAATGGGTATGTTGTGTTTGTGTTTGGGTTTAAAAGATCCAAAAATATATTCGATATGGGATGAGAGAAAAGGGTTTGTTTTCAAGGGTGAAATCATGGCCGACAAGGGCATCATCAAAGAGTGTAGAGAAGCTTTTTTGCTTTAAAGTACATATGTTCTTAACTTTGACATGGGTAGAGGAATATAATTTGTTCTTAATCAATTAATTGCTATAATTTTTTTTTGAAAAATTACATAATGTGATTTAACTTTTAAGTTGATTATCCTAATTAATCCGTATCTTATTAAATATTTTGTCTTTCAAATTTCAACTCAACCCAATAATTATTCTTTTGAATCATAATTTGACCAAATCCAATTGGAGAATTTAATTCCTAGTCTAGGGACCATTACTTTATACATACATATATATATATATATATATATAGATAATGGGTTTGGGATTAATTAGGTATAAGGGAAAGGTTACATTTTCTCCCACCAAATGATGATGGACAGGAACACATCTTGTGAAACTTGAACAATCTTTCTTTCTTTCTTTTTTGGGGGGATGAGTTATAATTTTTTTTTAGAGTTTGTTTAGAAAAAGAATTAATTTGTGGGGTTATGATGTCTCAAGAATGCCAGAAAGATGAGCAAAAAGAAAAACAGTGTGTAAGATTTTGTGTAACCTAAAGTTGGAGTGAATGGGGTGGGTTTTAGGCCTTGTTTGGATGGATCCTTTTTTCCAAAATATTGATTTTTACCCACTTGTTATATTACACCTTTATACTATATGCCCATCAACTCAAATTCTATACACACACACATACATATATATATGCACATTTTTAATCTAGCTAATTATCATTTTAACTTTATTTTAAATGTAGCCTTGCCTTCAAGTTGATTCAAACTATATGTGGAATTAATGGGTAGCCGTGTTTGATCTCCAAGACCATTTTCACTATACTCAATTCATGGTCGGTGAGCTAATCAACCAATGTGGAACTCATCTCCCATAAATAATTTTTTCTTGTCTTCGAAACATAACATTCTTCTTAGTTGCTATAATCCACTTAATAATTTAATTTGGATTATGTTTTCTTTGTTCAAATTTGTTATTATCTTGTCAAGAAAATGTAGTGTCGACAAATATAAGATTCAATAGAAAAAGATGTGGTAACAAGTTTTTGGGTAAGTATTTTCTTTGGAGGTTGACTTAAAAAAATCTTATGTTGAATGTAGAAATCGTTTCAAAATGGGCAGATGATATTATTACAAGATATTAATATTTTATTATTTTAATATGAGTGATCGACTCAGTAAGATAAATATGTATGTCTCAAAAAATGTGTTATAAGTTGAATATTGATGGTTTGTGTAGTAAAAAATGTATAGTTGTGATCTTGAAATGATAATTAACTATGTTTCTAAAGTTGAGAATAACATGCAAATTCACACGTAAAAATATACACCAATTATTTAGTTTACTAGTAACATACACGAAAACATATATCAGTCATTTATCTACATATATATCAACTGTTTATTTAAATAGTAATTAATAATACATAAATTCTTACCTACAGATATACACCTCTGTATAGTGTGAATGTATCTAATTAATTTATATATATATGTATAATAACTAAGATTTTTTCAATACTTTAATCAATTAAAATATGAAATTTGACTTATCATGAAATTGATGGGATCATCGAGGTTGGCAATTAAGACCATTTCGACAAATGGTGTGTTGGAGTAGGTCCACTGTTTTTGATGGGTGCTAGTGAATTGTAACAATCGCCACTAAATACATCATCCGTGGTGCATTCATCAATAACCTTAATTTTCCAATTAATATATGTATGTATATATGTATATCTTATCAAAATTTTCAGCTAATATCATATACATATGTTATATACGTAGACCCACCTTAACAAAAATTTGTCCACCATAAAGGTAAATATATAGCTAATATATATGCTGAAATTTTTAGCTACCTATCCAATTCCGAATATCTTCGAGTGAGTTATATTATGAAGTTCAATAATTATATATATTTTTAAAGTGAGATTAAGAGTCACGTTTATCTACTAATTACACATTTAATATCTTTATCAACATTACAACATAAGATCAAAACATTTGGATCTCTAAAATTCAAAATTAAATTAATTTATATAAAATTAATTTTTTTTTTTAGATACAATCAAACTATCTAAATGTGTAAATTCATATAGTGTGAGCCAAAAAAATGTTAAGAAACTTAGTTAGGGTTTACGCCTAGAAAGGCTCTTCTTTTGTTTTCATTTTTACCCATAATTATTGATGTACTTTGGAGAAAAAAAAAAAACAAATAATTGAAATGGAGATTGCATTAATAATTTTGGGAAAAAGGAACAAAAGAAATAAGTGAATAATGACAAATTGAAAAATGTTAGTGACTTATATGGGGTACTTAAAAAAGGAATTTTAAGCTATAGTTTATAGGTAGCCTTTTTATAAACTATATTCTAAATGTAAATAGTAATTTAATTGTAGGTGGGGAATCTCTAAAGATTGGAAAAATCAATTGGGTTCCTCCTCTAAAGTATAAATTACAAGGAGCATTCAATCTCGAATATATCCATATATATATATATATATATATATATATATGTATATGTATGTGTATGAGAGAGAGAGAGAGCATACAAGGGTTTCGATTAAAATTGTTAAATTAGTGATTGTTAGGACATATATACGTACATATATGTGTAAAGGGTTGATGACCAGCACCACCTAACACGAACCCAATTCACTAATTCTACTAAACAATATGTTTAAATTACATTAATTAAATTCGTATTAGTGTTAATAGTATAGTCATGATTTCAAACATTGGATTTTGCAAATCAAAATTTTGATTCCTTAGTTAATGTGATTAAGAAATCATCATCGTGTCTACCATACTCGTCCGTGGGGTTATGTTTGTCTCCAATTAGTAAAATATTAACGGGTGTATATAATATTATTCTTTTGGATATTATACGTAGAAGAAAATATTTTTCATAAATACCAAATTTATTTGTAAATTGAATATTTATTAATTTGTTTATTATAACTAAATACTTTTTAAACTTTTAATTTTTTTAATAAAAAATATATGTGTTTATCAATAAGTGAGGAAAATATCACTTAAATTAATTATTAATATTTAATATTTTTTTTAAGAAATTAATTAATAATAATAATAATAAATCAACTATTCAACATGTGCTATCTGCATCGTTCTCCTTTATTTCAGAGCCTCTTGTGTAAGCAACGAGGATAGAGTCCAAAATTATATATATATATAATATAATCGACAAAATTCCAAAATAAGCTCATGACCCCTATACATTTATAGCTTATAAATCATTGTATAAAGAATTTCAATTATTAATTTTAAAAGTTTTAAATATAATAAAATCACCCTTTAAATTAAATCACCCTTTAAATTTATTTTTTGTCCTCACTTGTACCAAAAATCATAATGGAAATATATTATAAGGTATAAACTATATGATTTATGTGATCGTCCTCTAATAAAATCATTAAATTTTTTGCTTGAGGTAAAGTCAAATTTATTTCATTATTTTTTAATTTTGGGTGCATCCCAATTATTTTTTTCTTAGAGAATTTAATTAATTAACCGATTAATCATTTAAGAAGTAATTATAATTATTCGAACCAACATTTATTTTTCAAGAATTAAAACATTTAATAATTTTATTTACAAAAAAAATGTTGTATATAGAGTGCACGTCCACATTAATTCGGGACCTTAGATTATGGGAACCTCCCCCCCCCCCATGTGAGTACCCGCCCGCACAACCTTAATCTTCTTTTGTCTTTTGTTTGGCTCCATGCATCTTTCTCTTTAATTATATATATATATATATATATATATATATGTATATGTATATGTATATGTATGTGTTTACACGTGTGCATGGCTTTTTAATTGTTTGCCCAATTGGTTAATTTAGAAGGAAAAAAAAAAAAAAAACCAACTCATTACACTTGTAAATTGAGATCTCACCATATGGGTAGCACTAATAAATGTTGTATAAATCATACTATAGATTATTATTTATTGTCCATGATGGTACGACCGTAAGGACATTTTATTTTGTATAATCATATAATTATTGGGCGGCCGTTTTGTTGTTCGTCAATTTTCAATTTCCTATGATCTATATAGATATGTAGATTGAGATAATTAATTATTGAACTACTAGTAGAATATATATACATATATATATATATAGGCGAATAAGAATAAAAGAAGGTGGTATCTTTTTATTTTCTTTTAATAAAAATAGTAACTCAAAATAAAAATAAAATAAAAATAAAAATAAAAGTGCAATGGATGATGGCATGTAAGAAGTAGAAGAGAGCTGTAAAGCTAATAACAGCAATTATTATTATTTTTGTATTTTTCTGAAAATTATAATTATCTTACTCTCAAAAGTCGCGAAATTAAAACAATAAAACTAAATTTTCAACCTCACTTTTTTGTGTTTACGACTTTAATTATTTACCGCCGAGTAAAAAACTGAAAACTAATTAACTGAAAAACAATAAACACTTTCACAAAACATACATTTGAAGACAACAAAAAAAAAAAAAAACAAAAAAAACTATATAAGCCAAAACCCAACGCTGAAACCCATCTCTCTCTCTCTTTCTGTTTCTCTTTCTCCCTTCCAAGTTTTTGCTTTTTTCTCGTTTCTCTTTCTGAAAATGGAGACACCATCATCGCCACCTCCACCACCGCGGTTATTACCGGAGATGGAGCTCGATGACATCAGACCTCTCAAAATTCTCGGCAAAGGCGCCATGGGTACGGTGTTTCTTGTGCATCGTACGGTGTCCGACCCCGATGCCCGCTTCCCCTTTGCTCTAAAGGTCGTCGACAAGACTGTCTCACATTCGAAGCGCGACGCTGACCGTCGTGCCCGGTGGGAAATCCGTGTGTTGACCCGTTTGTCTAACCCGGAACCGCATCCGTTTCTACCTCACCTCCTTGGTTCTCTCGAGACCGACGACTTTCTCGCCTGGGCTGTTCCTTACTGTTCCGGCGGTGATCTTAACGTTCTACGCTACCGTCAAAACGACCGTGTTTTCTCCCCTACGGTCATTCGTTTTTACTTGGCGGAGATCGTCTGCGCCCTCGAACATCTCCATAACATGGGCATCGCTTACAGGGATTTGAAGCCGGAAAACATCCTCGTACAGCAGTCTGGTCACGTGACTCTAACGGACTTCGACCTTTCACGTAGCTTGGCCAAGCGAACCGTCGCCGCCGCCGCCTCCGCCGCACCGGGCATTCAAGAAACAGAGCAGACCCGACAACGAAACAATAACAAAAACCCAATCGAGATTCGCCGGAAGCATCACCGGAACCTCTCCCGATGGATCCCCACCGTATCCGACGCCAAAAAAGGGTTGAGGAAAGCGAAGTCGGCTCGTGTCAGCCCCGTAAGCCGACGCAGACTGAGTTTCTCCAACGGGGAGCGATCCAACTCGTTCGTTGGCACGGAGGAGTACGTTTCCCCCGAGGTGGTTCGTGGGGACGGACACGAGTTCGCTGTCGATTGGTGGGCTCTCGGGGTGTTCACGTACGAGATGCTTTACGGTACGACGCCGTTTAAGGGAAAGAACCGAAAGGAAACGTTTCGAAACGTCGTGAGCAAGGAGCCTCAATTCATCGGTAAGCCCACGGCGTTAACGGACCTAATCGGACGGTTGCTGGAAAAGGACCCCACAAAGAGGCTCGGCTACAACCGTGGCGCATCCGAGATCAAGCAACACGTGTTCTTCAAAGGCCTAAAGTGGGACCTCCTAACGGAAGTTTTGCGGCCTCCGTTTATCCCCAACAGGGAAGAGGGTGAGTTGACGGAGAAAGTAACAGAGTGTGGGCCGGATATCAGGGAGTACTTCCAGAGATTACGTCAACCGCCGTCAGCGCCACCCTCGCGATTGCCGTCGATTTCATCAGACTGCCAGAAAAACGTTTCGTTTGCGGAGTTCTGACCCACGTGTGAGAGTTGACACGTGTTAGGGGTAGTTCAGTATTTTTCAGTTAGTGAGTTAGTGTACATACAAATAAAGGGTAGAAAGGTAGGAGGAGAAAAGTGAAAAGAATTTGGTATTTTAAAAGCTGCCAAATGGGGTTATATACGCTGTAATTTACCGTGACCTGTCTCACGCGCTACGCTTTTGGCGTTTGGGTTCACGCACTTGGTGCCGGTGGAGATTGCAATTTGTAAGAAATTGTGTTGCCTCTTTGCAAATAAGAAAAAGTTCCATGTCTTTGTAATAAAACCTTCACTATTTATCTCTCTCTCTCTCTCTCTCTCTTTTATAATTAATATATATATATGAAAAATTTGACATGAGAATATGTACTCCGATATCAAAATACATTCATGATAATTGAATTTGTTAATAATTATTTTTAATATTATAGTTTAATATTCTTAAAATATAATAATTTTATAATTTATTTTAACTTTATTCATTCTATCAATATATCTTTTTTTATAACAATTATTTATTATTTTAAACGTTCTTTTATTTGACTTTAACACTTATAAATCGACGAAATACTAATTTTTTTTAAAAAATACAAATAAATTTTAAAAAAAAAAACACTACTGGGCACTTGAGTGGTTCTTATGACCTAATTAAATTGGGTTTACAAATATAATCTATGGATTTTGTTAGTACATGTGTATATCTATATTTTGATTATATTTATAAATTATAATATATTTTTTTTCCTACCTTCATTTAAAATTAAGAAGAATAAAGGGGGGTGTTGACATAATTATGAGATAATAGAGGGGCCACCCGTGTGCAAAAAAAAAAAAAAAAAAAAAGCATAAAGCAAGTTTACTTTGAGACTGTACGCTCACCTTTTTACGGTAAAGTAAATAAAAAGTATACTTTATTAACAACGGAGTCCCTACATTTCAATAAAATTATATTCTGTACATTTCTAATGATGCCTCGCACGAATTTTCCAATATTTTATTTTAAAATAACAAAAATATTATTTTAGTATTTGAAAATTCGTCATTAAATTCACTTTTTATTACTATTTGTTTGGTTGTTTGTTTATTTATTTATAATTCGTGAATTTTAATACAATTACAAAAATTACGGTAGAAAGTAAATTATTAGCATTATCAATTCATTTATTACGGATGGATGTTTGGGAACGATGAACACGTGCGCACAATTGCACGTGCATGCATTGTTAGTTTAATATAATTATTACTTAGTTTTAAACTCTAGAGATAATCATAATATTACTTGTTGAAATAAAATAAAATAAATTAAATTAAAAAATTAATTAACTTTACAATTAGTTTTTTATTTATTTATTTAATGCAAAATTAAAATTCTCGACGTGTAAATTCTTCGCTGCTTATTAATTTTTTTAATTTTTGTCTCTCTTCGTAATAATAATAAAAAAAATTTATGTTATGCGGTTGAAAAATGATTCTCACGTTATATATAAGAAAATAAAAAGTTTATTACGTTAAATTAATTAAAAATGTTAGCCTAGCGTTATAATTTCTTAGAGAGAAACTTTATATTAAATGGAAATTAAATTTAAAAAAATATGGTTACCAAGGTAGCAAGTGACCTTTTGGGAGAAATTTTTTTTTGTTTGGGAGTGAGATAGGGACAATAGTGGAGACCAAATTAAATGAAAGAGACAATTTGTAATGTAGTAGGGTGGGAAATTAAATGGGACTCGCCCTAAAATATGTAGGCATCATATATATATATATATATATATATGTATATATATAGATTTATGGGGTGTGCTTAGGCATGCCTTTATTGGATAGGGACAAGTGAGAGTACTTATACAAGGGTGGCCCTTACAATTCTCTTCTTCATGCAGCACGAGGTCCCATTGACAGATTGTTTCGAGCACTATACCCTTTTTTTTCCTCCCCATCTTATTTTCTACTTCCTCACAATATACACACACATATATATATATTTATGTGCATATGATGCGCGCCTATACGGGAAGATTTGTATATATATGTATATATATATATGGGTATGGTAGGTTTTGTTGGAAAACATGAATATAAAATAGCTCTATCCATATATATGTGTGTGTGTGTGTGTATGTACATAGTTGAATTAATAATGTAGCTTTGAGCTTTCCTTGGAAACCCCCGAGTATATGAGAATCTCCCTTTTAGCAAGGAATTCGATCCCCATATGTACTTGTCAAGGCCGGGCCAAGGGCCCAAGGGAAGAACAAGCCCATGGACTATATATATATAAATATTATATCTATATATCATATATATATATATATATATCCATGCATGTTTATGATAAATGGGTTCTTTTGAGCCCATAAAAACAGACCCATTATCCATTATCTCTTACCGCAAGAAATTATATATATATATATATATAGAATATTTATATACACACAATGTTGTCCAATGATATCAATTTTAGTTAATTGAGTTGGGCCCACTTGCGATATTTGTAGTTGATTGAGTTGGATTTGGGCCCCCACTACTTTCTTCTGAGGCTGCGGCAGCTTCCCTCTATCTCAGGGCTTGGGCCAATTTAGTGCTTAAATTAAATCTTTAATTTATCATAATTATATATATATATATATATTGTGTAAATTAAATTGTTATTTAATATGGTAACAAGCAATTTTAAAATTGTAATTAAAATCTCAAAAAATGTGAACTTAAATTTAATAATATTATATTTTAACCCCTTTCTAATAAAATAAACTCAAAAAAACGTTCAGTGGTAAGCTTGGTTGTATGTATATATATGTATGTATGTATGTATGTATGTATGTATACATTATAAAGAAAGGTTTTAGATGTTGTTGAGGAGGGTGATGCATTGTATATACAATGAAGGAATGACAGGTACTTACGACCAACCAAGATGGTATCACTACACATCAATTCAATCTCTGCACTCTTCCTACTTATATATAAACAATTCGTGCATACATATATACGTATATGTATATGTAATACCTATAATATATCCAATAATCGCTCAGGCTGCATCATTTTCTATGAACGCCCATGATGTATTAACTACAACTATATCTTAATGTGTATATATACATTCTTTGTCTGCCTGTTATCGTCATCCATTTTTGAGAGGCATGCTGATTAAGTTTTGTTTGTAGTGAAAGCCACTCTATCCCTTGACAAAGAGATAGGATCTGTTTCATGTATGTATATGCATATATATAATGTTTTTTTTTTTTCTGTTTGATATAGATATATATATGTACGTATATATAAATCTCTGAGTGCGAGCTCTACTTGTCTTCCAAGAGATTTTAAGCTTATATTGCTTCTTTTGAGGTTTGGTAATGAAAGGCAACTTCCTCCATTTGCTCATATACATATATATATAATATTATATATGCACACAATCTGCATCACTGCATATATATATATATATATACACACACACACACACACACACCCACTTGGGTATAGGTCCATAATGTTTATTTATGAGAGTTTGAAATAATAGAATGGCCAGCAAATAATTTTTATATATTAATATATATTTTTTTAATATATAGTAATATATTGAGCTTGCTTTTAAGTAAAATTGGTAATTGAGATTTCTATTTTAAACTACAATTTAAATAATTATAATATTAGTTTATATATTAATTATCGGTAAACATTATGTAAAAAAAAAAAAAATTGTTCCAATAATAAAATATTATTTTTAGATTTTGTAAGCATTTTAATTAGGTGTTAAATAATTGAGTTATAAATATTGGAGTATTTTAATATTATATAAAATAATATAATTTAGTGGACTTATTACACTTTTAAACCAAAAAAAAATTATAAATTTAAAATTATATACATATATTTTTTATAAAACACAAAAAAAAAAATAAAAAGGTACAAACTATTGAAGTAATTATTTTCTATAAGTATTATTATTACGTTTAAGATATATTTATTGTTTTAAATTAAGTACGAATATCGTAATAATACTTTAAAAAAGATTCACAATTCTAACAAAATATTTATTATTCTTAAAACGAACTTAACGTCACAGTTCTAATAAAGTACGGTTCACAAGTTACTAAATTTAAAATTTATTTTTTTAAATATTTATGATATGTCGTTAGATTTTAATTTTTTTTTTAGAAAAAAAAAAAGAAAATTGCAACTTGTTTCTTAATTTATGAACTAGCTAAAAAAAAAAAAGGTATGCCCTACTTGTATATTCTCTTGAAGTTATATTCTTTAGACTTATATATATATATATATA
>NW_019014608.1:652992-739035 GCF_000150535.2 Carica papaya
TTAGACAACTTTTTAAAAATAAAAATAGTCTCCAAAGTTTTAAGTATTTTATTTAATTAGATTAAAATCTGGTATAATCCAAATAATAATCCACGAGCATTTTGTTTTAATTGGTTACTTGTGTTTTATAATGAATAGAATTGTTAATTAGCCAGTGATTATGGATTAATTAACTTATAATTAAGTGTGTGATTAATGTGAAACATTATTACACGACACCAAACATGTCGCTGTACGATGATAGTGATTGGTAGACTTTGACATTCAAGTTGTTAAACTAAAAAAAGTAATCATTATGAATTTGTGAAAAATATCGTAATTAACTTTCGTAATATTATAAAAAATCAATTATATATATATATATATATAAACTTATGTATAAGAAATACAATTTAATATAATTAAGAATTCTGCTCTAATTAAATTTTGATTAATTATTATTTTCTTAAATTCAAAATGAAATAAACCCTCTGCGTAACGTAACGTAACAGCTAAAACTGGCTTTGTTTCTGTTTTTCGTTGCAGTATAAACTGTCTCCTTCTCAATATTGAATCCAACAAAACCCTTGAAAATCACCACCATATCCGTGATTCTTTTCTGTCCTTATCCGTCTTCTCTCTCCCGCTTCCCTGTAAATTCCTCTCTGAATTAATTTTTTGTTCTTCGATTTCTTTTGGGACTATTACCCAGTCCCTTTTTCAATGAAAAGTATTTCTTATCTTTCACGAGATGCATTTCTGATAGATGTAGCTCGAAATTGTCTGCGACACTTTTTTTTTTTTTTTTGTCTATATATATAGAGATGTCGCATGTGATTCTGCGCTGAGTTCAAGCTTTTAACTATCCAGCTTGAACTATCTAACAGATTTCTGGAAGTTCCAATATAAGTTCGATGCTTGTTTGATCACTCTGTTTATTTAAGTTATTCAAATTGGGGTTGATTTTATTGACAGTAACTTTTTACTTGTTTGTTAGAGATTTTTATGGTTCATGCTTTAATTGTTTCTAAGTTTTGCCATTTCAGTTCACGTTTTAATTGCTTCATGCTTCATAGGAATTATGGTTTAGTTGGTTATATATAGGCTAATTTGCTACCAATTTCATATATGTTTTTCAAGTCCAGCTTTTGTCTTCTTCTAATTTGCCCTATCAGTCCCATTTCTGCAATTTTTTAAAGATTAGTTAACAGATTTCTCAGTTTCTGAGTCTGGGTTTTCCAAATCTCATCACTCTTCGAATCGTTTTTCTTGAATTTGATCCTCTTTTTGGGTAGCAGAACCATTTTTTAATCTGGGTTTTTTTTTTTCATAACAATGAAAGGTTTCTTGCTGTTAAAACCATTTGTTCTCTTCTTGCTATTGCATACTGTTGTGGCGAAGGAGTGTACGAACCAGTTTCCTCAGTCCCATACTCTTCGATACGAACTCTCCACTTCGAAAAACCAGACATGGAAAGAAGAGGTGTTGGGTCACTACCACTTGACACCAACTGATGATTCGGCTTGGTCTGATTTGCTGCCGAGAAAGATGCTCAAGGAAGAAAACGAAGTGAGCTGGGCAATGGAGTATCGCAAAATCAAAAATCCCGGCGGGTTCCAAGCGCCCGGAAATTTTCTTCAGGAGATTTCATTGCATGATGTCAGGTTGGATCCCATGTCGGTGCAGGGACGAGCACAGCAAACAAACTTGGAGTATCTTTTGATGTTGGATCCTGATAATTTGGTATGGAGTTTTAGGAAAACGGCTGGATTGCCAACTCCAGGAACTCCTTATGGAGGTTGGGAAGCCCCTGATACTGAGCTCAGAGGTCATTTTGTAGGTATATATTTCCTCTCTGCCTCCTGTTAATCTTAAGAAATTTTTTTTGATGAGTATGTTGTTTCTTTAATTTGTGGGTAATGATTCTCTTCTTTTTTACTTCCCAAATTCGATTAGATTCCCTCGAGAATAGGAGATGGTGTCCTAAAGGAGACTTTTTGGAAGTTCAATGAAACTTTTTTGTTCTAAAAACAAAATTTGGGCCCTTTTTTTTGGGTATCCCACACGTTTCTCTGGGTTCCTGTGTATTCTACTAAGGTAATTTTCTTATTCAGTATTGATTTGAATGGAACAAAGAAGAGAGATAAAGCATGCTTAAGGCAGCCAACCTGTTCCCTTTTCTCTGAAAAATAAGCATATTTTTCAAAAGCTTTCTTCTTTATTTCAAGGACAATGTTGAAATGCCTTTGTTAAGCTAGTGAAATTTTGTTACATTGTTGGGACTATACCAGTGTGTTTTCAATGGATTATGTTCATTGATGTTACAAGAAGCAAATTCAAGTTTCCAAGACATTCTTGTTCAAGCTTTGTTAGCTTAGTCTCCCTGTATTTTGACATTTTGAAGGCCATTACTTAAGCGCAACAGCACAGATGTGGGCTAGCACTCACAATGATACTCTCAATAAGAAAATGTCTGTAGTGGTGGCTGCTTTATCAACCTGCCAGGAGAAGATGGGATCGGGATATCTTTCTGCTTTCTCCTCTGAGCTATTTGATCGTGTTGAAGCTCTTCAGTATGTCTGGGCTCCATACTATACCGTTCATAAGGTATAGTCTAGTTTGATCTATTCTTTGCAATTTAGCTAGTTTTGTTGTAATATGCTTATGATTAGCTTTTGATTTGTTGATGATGACAGATCTTTGCTGGTCTCTTAGATCAGTATATCTTTGCTGGCAATGATCATGCTTTAAAAATGGCAACATGGATGGCTCAGTACTTTTACAACAGGGTTCAGCATGTCATAACGAAGTACAGTATTGAACGACATTGGCAATCTCTTAACGATGAAACTGGTGGAATGAATGATGTTCTTTACAGATTATTCAGCTTAACGGTGAGTAAATTCATTTGTATGATTCCGTTGTCCCTATCTGGGCTTCTGTTAACACAATTGAAAATTTCTTTTTTACTTGCCTGGTTCTGTATCAGCTATAGCAGCTAGGTTTTTGCATTATATGTAGGTGTGAAGTTATCAAAAAAAAAAAAAAAAAAAAAGAAGAGAAATCTTAAGCTCCTGACGCAGCCCTCTCATGATGTTTTATGCAGGGAGATCCAAAGCATTTATTGTTGGCTCATCTTTTCGACAAACCATGCTTTCTAGGATTGCTTGCAGTTCAGGTAACTGACATATGGTTTTGTTTTTCTGGTCATAGGCTATTGTTCTCTGATAATGTTGGACCTTTAAGTAGTCCACTAAAGAAACTCTATCCTGGTAAGAAGAGAAAATAAAAGGGTTAATGAAAAGTAGTGTGACAGAGGTTCAATGAGAGAATCCTAGTTCGTAAAATGCTATACAGAGAAGGGTTAATGAAGGGTACATTTCTAGATAACGTTATCAGACAGTTCTTTATGTTTTTCCCTGTAGGCTGATGATATAGCTGGCTTCCATTCCAATACCCACATCCCTGTTGTTATTGGATCCCAAATGCGTTATGAAATCACTGGAGAACCACTTTATAAGGTAACTTTCTTGAGGATGCAGAGTTTTTGTCATCTGAAGTGGGAGATGGCTGTTAAGATCTCTTATAAAACTTTTCCTAATATCATTGTGCCAGGAAATAAGCACATTCTTCATGGAAACTGTTAACTCTTCTCACAGTTATGCAACAGGAGGGACATCATACAATGAGTTCTGGTACTAACATTAAGAATTTAAAGCTCACATTTCTTGACCGTTAAGGTTTGGTTCTCTATTATCCGTTGACACTACTTTTCTAAACTATGTGCAGGAGAGATCCAAAGCGATTGGCAAGCACTCTTCAAACTGAAAATGAAGAGTCGTGTACAACCTATAACATGTTAAAGGTAATCTCTTGAATTCAAAGATGTGATCTTTCGGTATGTAACGACAACCTTGATTTTTTCTGAGACATGTAACCATTATGTCCCTGTGTAAATAAGATATCTATATCTAAAAAATCATGATTTCTTTAAATGATTTAGCATTTTACTTCTCTTGTGCTTTTTGTGGGGGTTTGCCATACAAAACCAGTTTGATGGAAAATGTTCATCCTACATATTTGATTATGCAGGTTTCTCGGAACCTCTTTAGGTGGACAAAAGCAGCAGCATATGCAGACTACTATGAACGTGCCTTGACAAACGGTGTGCTTGGCATCCAGAGAGGAACAGAGCCTGGAATAATGATTTACATGCTACCACTAGGTCCTGGGTCTTCCAAGGGCAAGAGCTATCATGGATGGGGGACAAAGTTTGATTCCTTTTGGTGCTGCTATGGTACAGGTATGGTCTATCTACTACATCCAACTTTTGCTTTTTCTCAATTAGTATATCTGCTTTCTTCCATATTTTGTTGAGTTTATTCAGTCTAATGATTTTGCTTTCTCTAATATTATTGCAGGAATTGAATCGTTTTCAAAGTTGGGAGATTCCTTATATTTTGAAGAGAAAGGAGATAATCCTAGTCTTTACATCATCCAGTATGTATCAAGCTCAGTTAATTGGAAATCAGGGCAAATTTCCCTGAATCAAAAAGTTGATCCAGTTGTTTCTTGGGATCCATATATGCGAATAACAATCACATTTTCTTCGGAAGAGGTAACTAGCAAAATTAATTTGCTATGGATGATCTTGGGGTTTACATGAGTGTTCCATTATCCTAATGGAGATATCATTGCTATCTGCCTATTTATCTTAGAAGAGAGCTTATATGGCTGTAATATATACTTATAAACGAGTTTTTTACTGCATTATTACTTGAAAACAAAGACGAGAAGTTAAATTTTCTTCCAAACTGATTCTTTCAGGGGGTAGACAAATCATCTACCTTGAATTTGCGGATACCTATTTGGACACATCCGAATGGTGCTGAAGCGAAATTAAATTCTGAAACTTTGCCTCTCCCACTTCCAGGTATCACTCTGACTAATCTCAATTATTCTTTTAAATATGTAAGTCTTGTACATTTGAATAAAATTTCATTCCTTTTCCCTTTCCAGGTAGTTTCCTACCAGTTACTCAAAGCTGGAGTCCTAATGACAAATTAACACTGCAATTACCTCTTAGCCTAAGAACTGAGGCCATTAAAGGTACTTTCATGGAAGACAACCCTGTTTCTAAAGATGCACAAAACACCTGTATATCTTTTCTAATTCTCAATTCAAAAACTCATCTCCCCCTAATCAGCTCTTTGAATCTTCTTACTATTTTTATAGGATTCATGTTCACAAATTTGTAAAGAAAATTGCTTTTTTACTATGATTTGGCCATAGTTTGTTATGGATGAAGTGTTCTGACAAACTTTTCTGGGTAAAATTCAGATGACCGCCCCGAATATGCTTCCTTCCAAGCAATCCTTTATGGTCCTTACCTTCTTGCGGGTTACAGTCATGGCGATTTGGACATCAAAACTGGATCGGTTAGTTCTCTTTCAGACTGGATCACTCCCATCCCCCAGCGCTACAATGAGTACCTGGTTACCTTCTCCCAACAGTCTGGAAACTCTAAGTTTGTCTTGGCGAACTCGGACCAATTGATTAAAATGGAGAAATACCCTGAATCCGGCACTGATGCTGCTGTCGATGCAACATTTAGAGTCATTTTGAGTGGACAAGCATCAAACTTTTCAAGCCTATCAGACTTAATTGGCCAACAAGTCATTCTTGAACCATTTGATTATCCCGGGAAGGTTCTACTTCAAGAATCAGACGGTGGGATTTCAGTTGGTAACTCTCCTGCTGAAGAGGATGCTTCCAGCTTCCTGTTAGTCACCGGATTGGATGGGAAAGATGGAACAGTGTCATTGGAATCCCAAAGCCAAAAGGGTTGTTTTGTGTACAGTGGTGTGGACTATGAGGCAGGTGCAGGCCTGAGTCTCAGGTGCAAAGACAAGAAGGGTGGATTTAATAACCAAGCAGCCAGTTTTGTAATGAAGAAGGGACTAGTTGACTACCATCCTATCAGTTTTACTGCAAAAGGGGCCAAGAGGAGCTTTGTTTTGTCACCATTAATGAGCTTCAGAGATGAATCATATACTGTTTACTTCAGTATTTACCAGTAACATATAAGTATATCTAGGGATTCAAGTTTCAACAAGTCGATTATGCTATTATTATAGTTTTTATTTTTGAAAATATGTTATTAATCTATTGGGTCTCTATGAAAGCAAATTGCTGAAGAGACGATTGTTTTTGCTTTGCAACGTTCTCATTCATTTATTTATTTTTCATTACTTTTCTTCCTGTTCTTAGCTTCTTTCTTTTCCTTTGGTTTGCTTGTTTCTTGAACATTTGATTTTCCTGGGGAGGTTTTACTGAAAGATTTTGGAAAATAAGAACAGACCAGCAAATAACAAATTTCTGTGAAATAGCAATAATTCACAGAAGAATTTAGAAGAATAAGGAAGCAAATTGTCTTCTAGGAGATCAACAAAGAAAAGTGTACGTATATGCTTACATAAAAATTGAATCTGCTAAAAATCAGTCTGCAAGTCCTACCACTATGCCCATTCAGAAACCTTTCTTTCATGCATGGTCCCGTTGAGGTCTAGAGAGAGAGAGAGAGAGAGAGATTGTTGTTCGTTCAAATATATATACATATATATTATGTCTATCATATAATTAAACTTCAGTGTGAAAATATATTTCTTGCTAAAGGAAAGATGATATTATTGTTTTGTATTGTTATTGTTTTCGTTAAATTTATTTTATATATTTAATTATTAGTATTACTAGATTTTAATAATCCAATTCCTAACCAGCTACTTAGCTGAATATCAAAACAAAAATAATGATTATACTAGATTGTCTATCCATCAAAACCAACTATATATCTCACCAATCAAATTGAGGTTACCTATGGCGGAGTTCAGAGGAGTCGGCGGAATCAGCCCCGATATTTTGTTGCAGTCGAGGTTCAAGGTCGCAAGAACCGCCATTTTTCCCAAGGCGGCCGGATCTGTCCCGATAACTGGTTCAAAGAAAGATCCAAATCAGCTAGCCGGTAGATCTGCGATATCGACACGGGTATTGAGCCGGCCGAAATTCCGGGGGGTAGGACCGGTCAGACGGTTGTTCCGCAAGCGAGGTGCATCAAGCTGGACAAGTTCGTAATTGAAGTGGTATCTTTCCCGAAATCTGATTATCGGCCACATTCAAGATAGTTAACCGCTGTAACCGGCCGAATCCGGAGGTATCTCGACGGTGAGTCTGTTCCCGATGAGGTCAAGAATGCGTAAAAAGGGGAGGCGCGTGACGCACGGAGTGATCTCGCCGGAAATCCCCTTCCAGTCAGCAAGTATAACGGAGGAGAGACGGGTGAGTCGGCAGATCTCCGGGGAGATTGAACCGGTCATGAACCTAGTCCGGTGAGCCCTCCCGAAAATAGGGTCCTCCGACTCGCCGCGAAGATTGATTCCGTACCATTTACGACAACAGTCGGGGCCGCCATAAGTATGATTCTAGTTTTATTTAATTTCAACTAAATAAAGAAATACAACCAGAATGTGATCAAATTATAATAGAAAAATAAAGATTGAATTTTTACACCAAAATTCAAGGGATTTTAACTAAATGACTTATTTTTATGCATTTTAAAAATTATTTAAATAAAAAATAAACGTTTTTGAATTTCCACTTCATTAATTTTCTATAAATTCAAAATGAAATGAACCCGCTAAGTAATGTAACAGATAAAGCTGGTGTTTTTGTTTTTCGTTGCAGTATAAACTGTCTCCTTCTCAATATTGAATCCAAAAACCCCTTGAAAATCGATACCATGTCCGTGATTCTTCTCTGTCCTTATCCATCTTCTCTCTCCCGCTTCCCTGTAAATTGTTCTTTGAGTTATTTTTTTCTTCTCCGATTTCTGTTAGACTGTTATCTAATCCGTTTTGCAGTGGAAAGTCATTCTTATCTTTCGCCAGATGCTTTTCTGATATGTATAGCTGGAAATTCTCTGCAGCAGTTTCTTTTGTCTATATATAGAGGTGTCGCATGTGATTCTGCGCTGAGTTCAAGCTTTTATCTATTCAGCTTGAAGTATCTAACTGAATTCTGGAAGTTCCAATGTCAGTTCAATACTTGTTTGATCACTCTATTTAAGTCATTCAAATTGGGGTGATTTGACAGATTTTTCTGAGTTTCTGAGTCTGGGTTTTTCTAATCTCATCACTCTTTGAATCGTTTCTCCTGAATTTGATCCTCTTTTTGGGTAGCAAAACCATTTTTTAATCTGGGTTTTCTCATAACAATGGAGGGTTTCTTGCTGTTGAAACCATTTCTTCTCTTCCTGCTATTGCATGTTGTTTTGGGGAAGGAGTGCACGAACCTGTTCCCTCAGTCTCATACTGTTCAACACGAACTCTCCACTTCGAAAAATCAGACATGGAAGGCAGAGGTGTTGAGTCACTACCATTTGACACAAAATTATGATTCTGTTTGGTCTGATTTGCGGCCGAGAAAGATGCTCAAGGAAGAAAACGAAGTGAGCTGGGCAATGGAGTATCGGAAAATCAAAAATCCCAGCGGGTTTACAGCACCGGGAAATTTGCTTCAGGAGATTTCATTGCATGATGTCAGGTTGGATCCCATGTCAGTGCAGGGACAAGCACAGCAAACAAATTTGGAGTATCTTTTGATGTTGGATCCTGATAATTTGGTATGGAGTTTTAGGAAAACGGCTGGATTGCCAACTCCCGGAACTCCTTATGGAGGGTGGGAAGCCCCTAATATTGAGCTCAGAGGTCATTTTGTAGGTATATATTTCCTCTCTGCCTCCTGTTAACCTTAAGAAAAAACTGTTTGATGAATATGTTGTTTTTTTAATTTGCTGGTAATGATTCTCTTTTTTACTTCCCAAATTCAATTAGATTCCCTCGAGAATCAGGAGATGGGATCCTAAAATAGACTTTTTGGAAGTTGAATGAAATTTTTTTGGGGTGTCCCGCATGTTTCTCTGGGTTCCTGTGTATTCTACTAAAGTAATTTTCTTATTCAGTATTGCTTTGAATAGAACAAAGAAAAAAGATAGCACGTGCTTAAGGCAGCCAACCTGTTCCCTTTTCTCGTGGATAATAAGCAGATTTTTCAAAAGCTGTCTTCTTAATTTCAAAGACACTGTTGAAATGCCATTGTTAAGCTTGTGAAATTTTAGTACATTGTTAGGATTAAACCAGTGGGTTTTAATGGATTATGCTCATTGAAGTCATAAGAAGCAAATTCAAGTTCTCTTAACTTTGTCTACATGTATTTTGGATTTTGAAGGCCATTACTTAAGCGCAACAGCACAGATGTGGGCTAGCACTCACAATGATACTCTCAATAAGAAAATGTCTGCAGTACTGGCTGCTCTATCAACCTGCCAGGAGAAGATGGGATCGGGATATCTTTCTGCTTTCCCATCTGAGCTATTTGATCGTGTTGAAGCTCTTCAGTATGTCTGGGCTCCATACTATACAATTCATAAGGTATGGTCTAGTTTGATCTATTCTTTTCAATTTTACTAGTTCTTTTGTAATATGCTTATGATTAGCTTTTGATTTGTTGATAATGACAGATCTTTGCTGGTCTCTTAGATCAGAATACCTTAGCTGGTAATGGCCTTGCTTTAAAAATGGCTACATGGATGGCTCAGTACTTTTACAACAGGGTTCAGAATGTCATAACAAAGTACACTATTGAACGACACTGGCAATCTCTCAACGATGAAACTGGTGGAATGAATGATGTTCTTTACAGGTTATTCAGTTTAACGGTGAGTGAATCATTTATATAATTCTCTTCTCCCTCTCTGGGCTTCTAATAACATAATTGAAATTTTCTTCTTCACTTGCCTGGTCTTATATCACCCCTCTCATGATGTTGTATGCAGGGAGATCCAAAGCATTTACTGTTGGCTCATCTTTTTGACAAACCATGCTTTCTAGGATTGCTTGCAATTCAGGTAACTGATATAATGCTTTGGTTTTTTTTTTTTTTTTTTCTGGTTATAGGCTTTTGTTCTCCAATAATGTGTAGTGGATTAAGGAAACTCTGTCCTGGTAGGAAGAGAAAAGAAAAAGGGTTGATGAAAGGTACCAGGATGCTTTGGACAGAGGTTCAACAAGAGCATCCTAGTTCGTAAAATGCTTCAGAGAAAAGAGTTAACGAAGGGCACATTTCTAGATAATGTTATCACAGTTCTTTATGTTTTTTCCTTGTAGGCTGATAGTTTAGGTGGATTCCATGCCAATACTCATATCCCCATTGTTATTGGATCCCAGATGCGTTACGAAATCACTGGTGATCCACTTTATAGGGTAACTTTCTTGAGTTTGCAGTGCTTTTGTCATATCAAGTGGGAGATGGCTGTTAGGGTTTCTTATAAATTTTTTCCTCATACCATTGTGCCAGGAAATGAGCACATTCTTCATGGAAACTGTTAACTCTTCTCACAGTTATGCAACAGGAGGGACATCATACAAAGAGTCGTGGTACTAAAATCAAGAATTTAAAGCTCACATTTCTTGGCTGTTAAGATTTGGCTCTCCATCATTAGTTGATATTATTTTTCTAAACTATGAGCAGGACAGATCCAAAGCGATTGGCAAGCACTCTTGAAGCTGAAAATGAAGAGTCGTGTGCAACCTACAACATGTTAAAGGTAATCTCTTGAATTCCAGTATATGATCTTTTGGTTTGTAATGACAACTTTCAATTTTTTTCTCATGAGACATATAACCATTGTCTCTCTGAGTATTTGGCTCCCATAGGGAATGGTGATCTTTCTTGTAAACCATGTGTAAATAAGAGATCTATATCAAAAAATTCATGATTTCTTTAAAGGGTTTAGCATTTTACTTTTCTTGTGCTTGTTTTTGTTTGCCATACAAAACCAGTTTGATGGAAAATGTTCAACCTATATATTTGATTGTGCAGATTTCTCGAAACCTCTTTAGATGGACAAAAGCAGCGGTATATGCAGACTTCTACGAGCGTGCCTTGACAAACGGTGTGCTTGGTATCCAGAGAGGAACAGAGCCTGGAATAATGATTTACATGCTACCATTAGGTCCAGGATCTTCCAAGGGCAAGAGCCATCATGGATGGGGGACAAAGTTTGATTCCTTCTGGTGCTGCTATGGCACAGGTATGGTCTATCTACTACATCCAACTTTTGCTTTTCTTCAATTAGTAAATCTCCTTTCTGCCATATTCTGTGAGCTCATTCGGTCTAATGATTTGCTTTCTTTAATACTATTGCAGGAATTGAATCATTTTCGAAGTTGGGAGATTCCTTATATTTTGAAGAGAAAGGACATAAGCCTAGTCTTTACATCATCCAGTATGTATCAAGCTCAGTTAATTGGAAATCAGGGCATATATCCCTAAATCAAAAAGTTGATCCAGTTGTTTCTTGGGATCCATGCATGCGAGTAACATTCAACTTTTCTTTGAAAAAGGTAAATAGCAAAATTAATTTGTTATGAATGATCTTGGAATTTACATGGCTGTTTCATTATCATAGTGGAGATATCATTGTTATCTGCATATTTCTCTTAGATGAGAACTTGCATGGCTGTAATATATACTTATAAACTAGATTTTTACTGCATTATCAAAGATGAAAAGCTAAATTTTTTTCCAAACTGATCTGTTCAGGGGGCAGGCAAATCATCTACTTTGAATTTGCGGGTACCTATTTGGACGCATTCAACTGGTGCTGAAGTGAAATTAAATTCTAGAACTTTGCCTCTCCCAGCTCCAGGTTGCACTCTGACTAATCTCAATTGTTCTTTTAAATATATGAAATTTAATGTTTTTATTATTTAGGAATAAAATTTCATTCCTTTTCCCGTTCCAGGTAGTTTCCTACCAGTGACTCACAGCTGGAGTCCTAATGACAAATTAACACTGCAATTACCTCTTAGCCTAAGAACTGAGGCTATTAAAGGTACTTCCATGGAAGAAAACTCAAATATTCATTTACCCCTAATCAACTCTTTGAAGTTCACAAAATTCTGAATTAAATTGCTTTTTACTATGATTTGGTGATAGTTTGTTACGGATGAAGTATTCTGACAAACTCTTATGGATAAAATTCAGATGACCGCCCTGAGTATGCTTCCTTGCAAGCAATCTTTTATGGTCCTTACCTTCTTGCGGGTTATAGTCATGGCAACTTGGACATCAAAACTGGATCAGTTAGCTCTCTTTCAGACTGGATCACTGCCGTTCCCAATTACTACAATGACTACCTTGTTACATTCTCCCAACAATCAGGAAACTCCACGTTTGTCTTGGCAAACTCGGACCAGTTGATTAAAATGGAGAACTACCCTGAACCCGGCACTGATGCTGCTGTCCATGCAACATTTAGAATCATTTTGAGTGGAAAACCATCAAACTTTTCAAGCCTTTCAGACTTTATTGGCCAACAAGTCATTCTTGAACCGTTTGATTTTCCCGGAACGGTTCTACTTCAAGAATCAGATGGTGGGATTTCAGTTGGTAACTCTTCTGCTAATGGGGACCCTTCTAGCTTCCTTATAGTTACAGGATTGGATGGGAAAGATGGAACGGTATCGTTGGAATCCCAAAGCCAAAAGGGTTGTTTCGTGTACGGTGGTGTGGACGATGTAGCTGGTGTCGGCCTGAGTCTCAAGTGCAAAGACAAGGAGGGTGGTTTTAATAACCAAGCAGCCAGCTTTGTAATGAAGAAGGGACTAGCAGAGTACCATCCTATCAGCTTTATTGCAAAAGGGGCCAACAGGAGCTTTGTTTTTTCACCATTAATGAGCTTCAGGGATGAATCTTATACTGTTTACTTCAGCATTAACCAGTAACATACAAGAATGAAGAGAGATTCAAGTTTCGAATTATCTTATTACTTCAGTTTTTGACTTTTGGAAATATGTAATTGATTTTAGTGGGTCTCAATGAAAGCAAATTGCTGAAGAGACTATCGTTTCTGCTTTACAACATTCTCATTGATTTATTTATTTTGCACTACTTTCTTCCAGTTCTTAGCTTCTTTCTTTTCCTTTGATTTGCTTATTTCTTGAACATTTGATTTTCCCGGGGAGGTTTAACTGAAAGAATCAGATGGGAACATTTCAGTCGGCGCCGCTCTGGTCGACGGGAAATTGGTCCCAGGCCATAATGTCAGACGGCCCCCACCCATTCAGAAACCTTGTTTTCATGCACGGTCCTATTGAGATCGAGAGAGAGAGACTGTATATAATTAGTGTTAGCACATCGATATATGCCTCCTAAATTTAATATGTATATGTATATATATGTATATATATATATGTTCCCGAACAGCTAGCAATTTGAAAAAGTAATGATGTCAGTGAGATAGAGTCTCCTTGGAGTATATATAATAATCGGATTATCCAATCATCTTGTCTCATCAACTTCCAAAATTTAGATTTTAGCTTTAATGTGCTTTCTAAATATTTTCAAAGGTGTTCAAGGTTTTTAATTAATCAATAAAGTTAAAATTAAGTAATTAGAAGGGGATATATAAATTTTTAGCTTAATTAAGAAATTTATAATAACCTAAACTATAATTAATTGTAGACATCAAATAATTGTTAAACCGTAAATCTATTTATTTATTTATTTATTAAAAAAACACCTTGATAAGACGGAATTAAGACTTTCATGCATGCATGACCCATGCAGATTACATGCACAGTAAAATCACGTGACAATAAATAGAAAATAATAAAAATTAAAAATTACGAACGAATATATTGTTTTCCTCCCATCTTTTTGAACTAACAATAATAAATTAATAATAATAATAATACAAATTACAAGCATCAAGTATTTAATATTCACTCATTTCCTATATTTTCCGGTTAGCCGGCTATCTAGGGCTCCGCCGGCCGGACATGAACTCGGCAAGGCTTAAGCGGCTTTCCGCAAAGACAGTCATTGTACACAAACGACGACGCTTCCAGGTGATCGAACGGGGCGCCGCCGGGTATCCTCCCGCAGAGGTGGTTGTAGCTTAAATCCATGTGCCCGATAAACGTCGCCGACAACATCGACTTGGGTATCTGTCCCTTCAAATTGTTATGCGACAAATCGAGTACCATGAAGTATGAGGTCGACCCGAAAGCATCGGGTATCGGACCTTGGAGATAGTTCCGGCTCAAGTTGAGGTTACCTACGGCGGAGTTCAGAAGAGTCGCCGGAATCAGCCCCGATATCCTGTTGCAGTCGAGGTTCAAGGTCGCAAGAACCGCCATTTTTCCCAAGGCGGCCGGGATGGGTCCAGATAACTGGTTCAAAGAAAGATCCAAATCGGCCAGCCGGTAGATCTGCGATATCGACAAGGGTATCGGCCCGGACAACTGGTTCCCGCTCAGTAAAGCCCGGCTCATCATTTTGAGCCGGCCGAAATCCGGGGGAATCGGACCAGTCAGACGGTTGTTCCGCAAGTCGAGGTGCATCAAGCTGGACAAGTTCGTAATTGAAGCCGGAATCCTTCCTGATATCTGATTGTCCGCTACATTCAAGACAGTTAACCGTTGCAACCGGCCAATACCGGGAGGTATCTCGCCGGTGAGTCTGTTCCCGATGAGGTCAAGAATGCGCAAAAACGGGAGACGCGTGACGCACGGAGGGATCTCGCCGGAAATCCCCTTCCAGTCAGCAATGATGATGGAAGAGAGGCGGGTAAGTCTGCAGATCTCCGGGGAAATTGAACCGGTCATGAACCCGGTCCGGTGAGTCCTCTCGAAAATAGGGTCCTCCGACTCGCCGCGAAGATTGATGTCGGCAACCCGGTGACTTTCCGGGTCGCAGCTGATGCCGTACCATTTATGACAACAGTCGGGACCGACCCATGAACCGAAGATACCATGGCGGGTCTCGTTGAGCGCGGACTTAAAAGCCATGAGGGCGGCCCTGTCGGTCGGCGGGCAGCCATTGACGGTCCAACTAACGGCCGTTAATACCACGCCAATATAGCACAACACAGTGAGTCCCATGTTCAGGTAGATGAGTGACAGCTTATAACTGTGTAGGGGTGTGTTAAGTATAGATATCGTGTTTGTTTCTCCCTCTGTAAGTTTATATTAATGGTGTATGTAGTGTGTATTTCGTGTCTGAAGAAGAAGAAGAAGATAAGTGTGTGGCTGTGAATGGCAGCCATTCATGTTGCAGACTGACTGCACGCTGGTATAAATATAGCAGCGAGTTCGTTTTCGTTTAATGACGATTTTACCCCTAACGTGGGATAAAAGACCGATGTGTGAGAGAAAATGATTTATTTATTTATTTATTTATTATTTTGTAAAATTTATAAATAAATAATACATCCGACATCATTAAACTAAATAAAAATTTAAATAAATTCTACCAAATATATCAATTTATTGAAAACCATACCTTAACCCTCGTGAGTTAATAATTAACTTACCATAATTAATTGCAATAAAATATTAAATCCATAATTAAATTATTATTATTTATAATATATGTCGAAGATGAGTCCACTAATTCATGACTAGTAAAACAATAATTTCTTCATTGGACTAACTAACTAGTCAATATAGTACATTAATAATTGAATTTTGCTAGCTGAGGTAATAAGTGAATATTTGAAATGTCTATGAGGAAAAAAATAAATAAATAAAATAAAGATATGGGAATGAATGTTTTTAATATAAGCTAGGAAAATGAATGCTAGAAAAAGAAATTTACAGTAACCCCATGAAAATAACAGTGTGTGTGTGTGTATATATATATATATATGGGAAGTCGGCATGCAATTGAAATTTGAAAAGGCATAATAATTATGTCCTTTCCTTTTCATGCTACGTACATTTTGTCGACAAGCAATTGTCATTTAGATTTGTACTTAATAAACCCAATTGAAAATGAAAACCAGAATTTTGTATCTCTTACGTCATAAATTTTTTAAATTGACAACAATTTTTCTAATACAATATAATATTTACATGTGTCGTACTAAATAATAATTAGAATTAATAAAATATTTAATAAAACGGTAATTTAAATAATTACTGAGTTAATTTAAATAACTTGCGACAAATTTAAAAGAGTAACATAGCACATGGGTAGTCCAAATTACAAGGAGAGGATCGGGATGTAGAGTGGCAATAATTGAGGACATGGCCCCACATCTGTCATGTTCAATGGATAAGCTCTTCTAGACGGGGAAGCTACCATACGGCGCCATTTAGTATAGCACACGTGTACTTCCCACGTGGCAGCCTCGGTGCCGTGCGATTTGTAACGATTTAGATCTGATTTAAACCGGGGGAATCATGCGTCTGACGACGTATTGTCCAATAAAGTGAGAATAAATTAATTATTAAATTAATTTTATATTTTATTAGATTTTGATTATTATTTTTCAGTATAATAATTATAGTAGAGATGAAATTATTTGAATTATTTTCCTAAATTTGTCTTCTTTTTTTTTTGTAATTTGGTACTTTATCTTTTCTATTTTTCAATTTTCTTATATTTTATAACCAAAAAAATAATAATAATAAAATAATTTAACAAAAATTATGGTAATTTTTTTATAAAAAAAAATTAATACTTAAATTTTAAGTAGTATGAAAATTTTATATTATTAAATAATTGATAATTAACATAATTATTTTAACATTGAGTATGAATACGATAAAAATATTTTCGGTGCAATTATTTTGACGAATGATTGTAGGGGCATGCTTTATATATCTACATGTTCTGTTGTCCAACAACTAGCAAGCACTTCTAAAACTTTTTACCATATATTTTTTCCTATAGTAAATAACAACAAAAAAAAAGTAAAAGTAAAAATCATAAGAGAAGGTAAAAAAAAAAAAAGTCAAATAATACAATTGGGAAGCTGGGCTCATGTGTGTGTGTTATCAAATCAGTTCCTGTATGAGCGAGTGATCCTGACCGTTTACCCGCCTGCTACTGAGTACCTTCCACGTCGAATGGGCCCACATAGATTATGATGGTGATAATGATCAAATGTGGGCCACCAATATCATGGGTTGTACTTGTAAATTATATTTATATGGATATCGACAACGGTTGTAAAACGTATCTTCATCTCATCGTTTCCAGTGAAGCTACTTGTAATATCTGAATCTGAATCTGACTCCTTTATTATATAAAATATAATATATACATGCGTATGTAGATCAAATTATTTTATATATTTCAGAAATTTCTTATACAAATATGTGTGCGTATGTATAGATGGAAGTCGACTACAATATCATGCACATGCAATGAAGGTGGTGTGTGTATGTATCCTACACATACACACCTACATATATAAAAAAAAAAAAATGTCTGTCGAATAGTTTTTCATATATAAATATACATATATATATATATAATATAGGGTTTTAGGTAGTATCTGGGGAAGCCAAAGACAAGATTTGAGGGGTTGACCAAGATTTCAGACAGGCATGCGGAAGACATGGCACTGTACATGGAAAATCAATTGTTGTGCCTTCAAGTTAGATACCGTCTGTCTAAGAACAGAACCAAAGAAGAGCCTTACTGTAATCCAGTTCCTGTAATTTTTTAAATAATTTCATTGTTGGACACTATTATCTTATGTGTATTTTTATTTTTCTAATTTTAATTTATGCATCTTTGAAAAATTTGTATGTATAGTTTAGAAAAAGTACCCGATTACCATATAACTTCAGTTAATCAAACTAGATACACTCAAACTGTTCTTTGCTTAAAAATTAATGTTAGGTGAAAGCTCTACAGTGGCTTTAGATACACGATCACACAGAAGAGAGGCAGAAGCCAGTAAAGGTACCTGATAGAGATGTGCAAATTTTTTCTATATATATATATATATATCAACTATATATAGAGCTTTATTTATAAGAGGGATTAAAGTGACAGAGTAAAGCTAAATCATTTTCATAAGCAGCTTAAATACAAGCTTAGTTCTGGAAAAACTGCCTACCCTTTTTATCTCAACTGTTGGGGAGCTCATGACGGAGACCTTAAACTCATACAATTGCAACACAGACATTTTCAGTTTTGGAATCTTCTTATGAACTGGAGAAAACTTGGTAGAACCCCAGTTGCCGCCGAAACATACATGGTGATTTTACAGAATACGCTAGTCCTCGAGCTAATGCGGAGGGCGGTTATCATGTAGATGCCTTGGTGGAGCTACATTTTGAAACTGCGGTGGTGGGACGTTATGGAACATTGCTGGCATTATGTTATGTAATTGCGGTGGCATTACATTATGCAACTGTGCTGGCCGCATGTCGACTAGCTCCTGCCAAAAGCAGAGACTTTTATCGCAAAGGAGAAGAAAAAAAGGGGAAATGCAAGCCCCTATTAGTATCTGGGTAAGAGATACTCACGAAATATTTCTCTCCCACTTCACTCCTCAGAATGCATGGTTAACATATAGAGAAAGGTGCATCGACATTTTTTAAACCCGAATGACTTTGGGGGAGAAAAGGTTCCTTTATTTTTTTAAAGTACTCTCTCGAACAAATCCAATGGAGATATTTTGAGGCCTTTATCTATAACCATCAGAGGAGGTGGCTATGAACCATGCCGTCAGAGGTTCAAACACTCCTCACCAGCAACTGGCCCAGAAGAAAGGACTTTTTCCCTCCATGGAAGGGAAATCATGACCAAAACGGACTCAAAAATATGGAAACTTCCTGGATTAGTCCTATACTTAAAACATACTAAACTAAGTCATCCTGCTAGGAATTATGCCTGTTAGAAGGGTAAATTTCTAGATGGGTAAATTTCAAGATTCAGTTGCCGAATCTAAAGAGTCAACAAGCTAGGCACAAACCTCCAAATCAACGGACATCTTCAGGCAGATTGGCAGTTTAGGCTAAGCTTGATACAATCTTATCATCAAACAATTATAGACAACCAACTCATATGATGCAACAAGTATGTAGACCACTACAAAGCTCTACCTGGAAACCGTGAAACAAGGAGTCCAATCAAACACAACTAATCTACAGAAGGCTATTTCTTTCTTTCTTTTTTTTGATAACCGCACCAAGGGCTAAATTCAAAACACTAAAATTGGTGTAGTGCTGCTAGTGCAAGATGGAATTGGAATTAGTACTGAGATGGGAATCTGCACATACCATTTGGTGAAGACCATCTTGATTCCCAACACCTGAAACACCAAACTGAGGCACCTGCTGCATAAACAAAAAAACCAACTAATTAAATTTCATATAAGTTTAGTTCTTTACACTTCACGAATAATTTTTACCATCTAGTTAAATTAAACATTAATTAATTAATTAATTCTATAACAATTCTGAATTTGTTCCAAAACTACAAATCTTGCTAACCTTTCCTTTTCCGCTTGCACTACTCTGATTACTATCCCTACCTGCCTCAGTTCTCCTGGGAGTCTTATTTGTCCCCGTGTATTTAGTAGGATCAGAGACCTTCTCTTTTGAAGTAATGCTGCATTGATTCCCTTCTTCAACAGTACAAACAGTTTGAATTGCCGGGTTGCTAGGCCTGGCATCATTCTCAATAGAGTTATTTACGATGGCACACTGCTTAAGAGCTTCTCTTATCGCACACAGTGCAATGTCATAACTCTCTTGAGATAATGAACCTTCTTCACCCAATATAATAGCTCGTCTACATAAATCATTGTAACGGCGGACCTTAGATTGCAACTCGTCCAATCTTTCACTAATAGCATGCTTGCTCATAGCAGCATTGGTCCATCGCTGTAATATATATTTAGATGGGATGCTGAAAACACCAGACATTTGGAGAACAACAATGGCGTGTCTACAGAGATAACCTTTATATTCAAAAGAACGACATGAACAATATATATCCGATTTCAGTTCATTCCATTCCACCATATAATTTTGATTGTCTTCAAAGTCCTTAACACTGTATGTTGTGGCTGTGTCACTTTCATTTTCTTTCTTAAGATGACAAGCTGCTGCACCCAAAACCTCAACTTGAAATTTCTTAAAAATTTCATGTGTGTACACCAGTGACATTTGCTTTTCAAATGGTGATGGAGACTTCAACTCAGGTGTTTCATGCCATGCATCAAACTCTGCTTTGGCTCCCTCTTCATAACTGTCTTCAAGCATTACTCTGTAGTGGTCCATAAACTCTCTTAATGATGTTTCCGGTTGCACATATTGGTCAAACAAAGTGTTCAAACTTTCTGAGCGCAATGCTGTTGATAAACCAGCAAAAGATAAATCCCTCATGAACATAGGTACCCAATATTTACGGTCTTCATACAAGGATTGGACCCATTGGACCTCTCTAAGATGAAATTTGTCCAGCAATTTCCACCACCTCCTTTCAAATTCTTCCTCAGTCCATGATCTATAAATACATTTCTGAAATTTTCCCATAAAAGTATCTTGCCACAGAGTCAAATACTCTAGATTTGGGGGGATCTTTTCTAATACATACCACAAGCCAAAACAATGCTTTGTTTCAGGGAAGACTGCTGCAATAGCTTGTTTTAAGGGATTGCTCTGATCGGTGAGCATCACCTGTGGAGCTCGCTCCCCCATCGCTACAAACCAAGTCTG
Organism: Carica papaya; assembly: GCF_000150535.2. Next base: position 673,557 of record NW_019014608.1, read on the forward strand.
CATTAACCAAGCAAAAGTATAAACTGTTTCATCTGCAATCAGTGCACAGCCGAGTAATGTGGGTTGTATATGATGGTTAACCCCAACAAAAAGAACCAATGGTAGTTTATACTTATTTGTTAAATAGGTAGTGTCAAAGGAAACTACATCATAGAAGTTATTGTAGTCTTCCATGCCTTTGGCATCAGCCCAGAAAACATTTCTCAATCTGTGCTCTTCATTTAAATCAACTGCATAAAAGAACTTCGGATTTTCTTCCTGCATATGCATAAAAAGCTCAAGCAGTAATTGAGCATCTCCTGCTTCGAGAACCAAACTTCGCCCCTTATCATGCTGATTTCTCATATAACCTTCTAAACACTCAACATTTTGGTAAGCGCTGAACAGTTTAGATACAGTAGCAAGATTCTTCCGTCTCCTCATCCGAACATCATTTTTTAGTGGATCCGCATCCCTGTGGCTTCGGAAGAAATGTGCTTGAGCTGGTAAAAGCTCATGATTATGCTCCTTCACAAAACTATACACATACCACTTGCCATTTTTCCCTCTCTTGACATGCATACTTGCTTTGCAACCAATTTTTGGGGAGGGTCTAGGATTAATAGCATCATCCGACTGTTGTTTATTTCCATACCGTATGCAAGAAAATTTTGCATCAATAAATTCTTTTGATGCCCTAGACCGACGGCTGCTCAATTTAGCAGTCCCAAATCCCACAGACTTGGCATATTCTTTGTAATATGAATATGCAGCTTCATGTGACTCAAATTCCATGTCATTACGAGGCTCCAAAACTGTATTTCCCGTACTGACGGGAACATTACTAGTATCCATTATTGAAGAGTATATATTCAGAGCCATTCCAAGTAGAACATGCACTTCACCTGGGAACCTAGTTCATTTTAATTTGATATCCTCATAACTAATGCCTGACATCTCCTCTCAAGATTCCATAAGCATGTACCTGAAATAAAAGAATGGCAATAACTGAAACTCAAAGTTGCAAGATTTTCAAATTGCATTAGAAAAGTCCTACTCCCTGAAGAATATTAGAGATGGAGACAAAAAATCCAAAATTGTTCCGAACTTAATAAACAGCTAACTTCGAATGCCAAGATTAGATATGATTAAATCCAACAAACTTTCAGTGAGGAAAATTTCCAAAGGAATAAGACTATGTTTGTTGGAGCTACAATTCAGATACAAAGAAAATTAATCTCAAACTAGATTGGAGAATCATCACTACCATCGAAATTAATACCACTTCGCACTTCCATGGTTACTTCACCGAGCACACAATAGCAATACTGCTAAACAGATTAAGTAAAAGCAAATCAAAAAGAGTACCCTGAAGCAAATTTTCCATTGAGATGTGAAATTTTCCACTAAAGAAAAGCCCTAAAGCCTCTTCCAACACCTATGATGGGTTGAAATTGACAAAAGCATCCCACATAAATAACAGTTAGACATCTCCAATGCAAACCCACAACATTCATCAATCAGAAAGCATCACGCACATCACATCATCATCTAACCTTGCACAAAATATACACAAAAACAAAACCCATTCACAAAATCCGGTAAATTAAAACGGCAAGTGAGAATTATGGAAGTTGAAAAGAAGTAAAGAAAAAATGACAAATTAATCACGTAAAGAAACCTGTCGGGTGGCTCTTATCGCGGCTGTCATGAGCTCCAACCATGGGTGGCCGCGACAAGACGCAGCCAACCAGCAGTGGCCACCGCAGTGGAGCACCGCAAAGCAGAGAGAGAAAAGAGCCGTTTCAACAGAGATATATTAAATTACAGCAGCAATTAACTCAATAAAAGAGAAAATTAGGTAGAGAAGATAAAGTACCAGAGGGAGCGAAGATCGACAGAGCTTGCTTGCTGAATGCTGAAGTCTTGAAACGGCGGCGGAGAAATAGGCGGAAAAGCACCGAGCCAAACGCAAGTCGAAAGCCAGTTTGGGCCAAAATTTGACAGCCCATAATATTTTATCGGCCCATTTAGTTTTGTGGGCCGAGAGTGATTTGAAAAGCCCATGAGATGTACAACAGAGAGAAACAATCCAAGAAACAACATCCCTGTCCTGTGGTGTCCCGGACACCTTCATAACACCCGTCCATCCGTTTTAATTTTAATTACTTTTTAACTAAATGATTAACTAACTAAACCTCGCCAAGTTCTTGATTAGACCAACTAATTAAATCATCATTAATTTCTAATAAAATAAATAATTTGTTAATTATATATATATATACACACACACACACACACACACAATAAATAAGTTGGTAGGAAGTAGCTTAGTTAGTAAGGATAGGAATGCTTTTAATAAAATAAAATTAGAAATTTAAATTTTACAAGAGTGGTTTCAATCATTTTTTTTTTTTTTTTAAAAGTCACAAAAGATCCCAAAAAATATTTCCTTCCTCTCTCTTGTTTTTGTCCCAATTGAGTGGGAGAAATAAATTTTTTTTTATTATAATATCTCAAAATTTGTTTATGAAAATTCTAATTTTAATTATTTTATTTTTAAATTCTAATATTATTATATATTACGTTTATTAATCTCCAACTAAATTAGATCAAACATGATAGAATTAAAAACTGATTAAATATAAAATTATAAATCAAAATTTAAAAATTCATAAAATTTAAAGTCACACTAATCTCGAATTTTTGAATCAGCACATTAATTATCACAAATCTTTTTTTTTTATTTTAATTTTTGAATTATTATATGATAATTTTTTAATTTTTTTGTTTATAAAATTAGAAAGAGACATCTCTTATATCAATAAAATCAATGAAATATTAAATAAATATGATTGAGATATGGATGTAATATAATTATAATAAAATAGAATCATTTTGAAATTTTATATGATCAAACTAAAATTAGAATATAATATTTTTAAAAATAAACACACTAACAAAATTATTTTTAATTATTCATAAATTTGAATCATCATATTGTATATAAAATTTATTGAAGAATTTTTGTGGGTATCTTTTATAATCACATGGAAATTTATTTTTTTATTTTTTAAATTAATATACTCTATAAATAAATAATTCAGCTAAAGCCCACCTAAATACGGAATAGCTTTCTCGTAACTTTAACTTTCTCGATAAGAAAGAATTTAGGAGTCACCAACTAAAATAGGAAAATAACAAGTAATAGGGTTTCTTGATTTGGGTAGAGAATCCACTAATGAGTCATGCGGCATGTACTATATGTTATCTTCTGATATCAGTAGAATCGTATACAAAATTCAAGTCCTCATTCACCCCACATTGTGGGAATCTCTCTCTCATTCCCAAAATCCCAATCCAATTTGCCCCACAACACACAAATACACTTCACCAATTCTCTCTTTTATGAGTTTGCCTTTTAGGAGCTTTTTAAAATTGAGTTAATGGGCAATAAGTGCTTTTCTTTAGCCCCATAAAGGGAAAAAGATGGAACTAGAAAAAAAATAATAATAATAATAAGAACATTAAGGAAAGATATAATGGGTCTAGGGTATTTTTTTTCATTTTTATTTTTTTGAAGAAGATATAGTTTTTTACATATATTTTAAAAGGGTAAGGGAAAAAATGGAATATGAGTAATTTAGTAATTTCAATAATACTCAAAATAATAATTAAATTATGAAATAACTATTTAAAAAAAAAAAAAAGATTACGTTGAACTTTAAAACCCTTGTTATTATATTATATTATATTATATTATATTATACATTTATATATGTATATATATAAATGAGAAGTTTTGTTTTTTTGTACACCTCAAAAGTACCTCTTTTTCCCCCCCTCCCCCATCGAAACAACCTTGTCTTGTCCGATATTTCACATGTTTCTACGGCTACGCCGTGTTTCGACGAAAGCAAACAAAACCATCCTTCAATTGCCGAAAGCTATTAATACCAACCCTTCAATTATTTATAATATCATATCATATGATGTCCAACCCACATATACATATACAATATATATTATTAAAAATAATAATTATTACCCTTTAAAATAAATTATGTTTTAAAATAATAAAAAATATATATATATATATGTATGTATACGCGAACATGTAGACTGAAATCGAGCCTCTAAAAGAGACAGGATCCACTATTTTCTGACCCAACGAACCTCCCACCAACCAATCCTCACGTGATTAAGTACTGTTCCTCACTTAATTACACTTTGATTACTCATTAATCAACCTCCAGTCATTTTAAATTACCTGCCGTGGTTCGATTAGTAATTATTTTTTACCGCATTTTTTTGGGTAATAATTAATTACTGTATCCAAATACTTAATTATGACGATTTATTATTATTCACGATACATCTAAAATTATTTTTATTCAATTAAATTAAATTATTTAATCGACGATGAATTTGATTGATGACCGGAATGTACGTAGGACCATTTTTGTTGAAATATTTATTATTATAATTTATTATTGTGATGTAATTGCCTCCAGCAATTCTGCAAAAGTCAACGGCTTTCGTTGAAATACAGTGATATACAACCTTTTATATTTTTTATTTTTAATTGATTATTTTTTTAAAAAATTCAATTCAATAAATATAATTTTTAATAATATTAATTTATCATTTTTTTAAAAGAAATATATATATAATAGCCGGAGCCGCATTTTATTTCATTTAAAATCTAGGATGTTGATGTGAAGAAAATAAGAAATGAATCGAAAGGTCTTGGTCAACTTCTATACAAAGGAAAATTAATTATTACCTATTTATGATATCATATTTCCCCTACAACAAGGAATTATAACGTAATAAATATTTTCTGTTGCCTTATAGTAAATAACACTCAATAATTTAATTATTCTTTATGTATTGGGTGACGTAAACTTTTTAAGTTCTATAATCAATGATTATCACGACTTAAATTCAATATTTCATAATATAAAAAATATATTCCGATAATCTTAGTTTTTAAATTATTCATTCAAAATTATCTCATTATTATAAAGTTTTGAATTCACTTTGCAAACTTTTATTCGAAAATTTTCTTTGATATAGTCACACGTGGTGTATATGTCTATATATTTATATGTATATATATATACTAGATTTAGTGAAAGTGTAAGCATAGCCATGCATAAATAGCTTTATTTATTAGATAATTATTGATCGATTAAGCCTTTTTAAGGGGGGGGGGGGGACAAATTAATTTGCTAGATGGCATAATTGAGAACCGACAAGTAAAAAAGACGAGTATAAATCTTTGCTATATATATATATGTATGTGTTTAAAGCAAATGATCCCTTTTAGATAAACAATACTATATGTTAATTGCGAAAAAAATAAAGTAGATATAATGCTGATTCATAGTTATCTAGCACTTAGAATTTGTCATTAGATGATTTGCTTGTTTTGATAATGAATTAAATTAAATGAACCAAATCGAAAGATTAATCAAATCGGGAGATTCTAATAGGTTACAAACTTGATTTAATAATAAATTGATCCGCTGGCATTCATTAATTTTTGATCTTCTTATTCATACAGCATGTAATTGATTGACGAATCATTGTTTAAGAACATGATAAATTTGTTAAAATTTAATTCAATTTAATTATTACATTAGCACTCTCCCAATAAACGATGTTTTGAAAAGACAGAATAACCCCTCGGTATTACACAAAATACAAATTATTTAGGTGGGATAATATTGTCTTTCTAAACATAATGCAAATCCCATTATGGAAGTGACTCCAAAAATATATTCCACATGTGCTTCTCTCTCTACCACGTCGCCTCGTGGCATAAATGGTCCCCAATTAGGTGACATAATAAAATTATTACCAAAAAAAAAAAAAAAAAAACCGAAATATTCCAACCCTAAAAAATTAAATTAGTTAAACACATGTTTAGCACTTAGATTATCTAATTAATTAAAAAAAAACAAAGTAATAAAGAGAAAAAAAAAAAAGGGGGGGATCAAAATTCAAACCCATTAAAAATACCATATTCTTGTCTTATTCTTCCAAAAGTGATGGAGGATTTGAATTTATTTATGTATGTGTTTATTTATTTTACGGTTTTGCCCTTGTAATTAATTAGTCGATGATTAACTGGCTTGATCATAATTAGTTGTTGATTAACTTGTTCATGCTTAGAAACGGAAGCAACTTTGGTGAGCGGTCAAACGTTGACCGCCCCCCGCTTGTTTCCCAGGCTATATTTAAGTTTCATGTTTGTAAATACATATTTAACCCTGAAATTTATAAAATATAAATATGCGAGAGTTTATTATTATATTTAAATCACTATTTATAAATATTTTCGAATTTAATTTGTACGGTTATAATTTGAAAGAGATAATTATCTTGTATATATTGTAGCCGACGCTAACCCCCCCCATACTTTTTAGACGAAAATCTATATTTTAACTAAAAAACAAATTAGTATAAAACAAAATATTTAATTTATAAGAACTTTAGTTGATTATATAAATAAAAATATTATTGTACGACATAAATACTGTGGTTATACAGGGGTATTATTGTAATTTAATATATATTATAAAAATTCAAGTCACCTTTTTCTGAGCGAGGCCTTGTAAAACTTCCGCTCTCTGCAAATGTCCAAACAGCAAAATTAAATACGTATATCCTTGCGTGACGTGTAACCAAGGCCAGCCAAAAACGCTTCTTTCAAAGAACTGGCTCTCTCTCGTAATTACCGCAGAATACCGAGGGTAATTTCGTCCAAACATCTCAGAGATAAACATCCCCCAATCCGTAGTGCTACATTTCTGGCCCCCTGCTCTGTGTCACTTCCCATTGGCTCTTTCTCTCACAACAGAAAATGAAAATGGTTTTTCTTTTTTTTTTTTTTTTAATTTTCCTTTTACTTGCTCACTCACGGCCATATAACCTACAACACAGTTACACCACCATCGCCATCGTTAAGGCTTTTAACAGAGGAATTCACTAGAAAAGTTGTGGGAGATAGAGAGAGAGAGAGAGAGAGAGAGAGAGTGATTAGATTTTATGTCCTTGCTCTGTCCTTTTTTTTTTTTTTCTGTGTACATGATCTGATTGATAAAATACATATACGAATATTTATATATGTGAGTTTTTAAGCGGTATATTTTGTTTCTATGGGTTGTTTTAGTTATCTTCTTGAGGTTGGGGAGTGATTTTCAGATTTGAGAACAGGGGAGAGTGGGGTGATTCATCAGATTTGAAATTTGGTCGGCTCTTTCTGAGCGATGAAAGGTTTTGAGTGAGTTCTGATTTATCGTGTGCTATTTTTTTTTTTTAATTTTTGTGAAGCTTTAATTCAGTTGGAGAACACTTGTTTTTTCTGTTCAATTTTTGAGTTTTGAATTTTGTTTTTAGCGCATCAGATCCAGCTTGAATTCCGGGTAAAAAGTTTCAGCTCGTGAAGTATCTATCTCCCAGGAAAACTCCAGTTTCTCCAGAAACAAACTTGGGTCTTCTCTTTATCTTTCTGGGTAACTTCATTTACGAGAATTAGTCCAGGAAAGCTCTTAACAATTCATTTCTAAAAATCCTTATCTGTCAGCACAAGCAAACAGAATTGGAAGAAGAAGAGGAAGAAGAAGGGATTAATGGAGTCGGATCTTCACCACCGCCGCCACCATCTCGCCGACCACCAACCTCTCTACGACCAAAAACCAATGAATTCTGGCTTGACGCGGTACCAATCGGCGCCCAGTTCATATTTCTCAAGTTTCTCAGACAGAGACTTCTGCGAAGAGTTTCTGAACCGGCCTACGAGTCCCGAAACAGAGCGAATTTTCGCTCGGTTCTTATCTGCAACCTCTGGTAATACCGACAACGCCATACTAGACCAAAGCTTCAGGGACATCAGAGACAGCTCTTCAGTGAAGGAACCAGTCAGAGAGATGGAGCCGCAAACTCAGATAATGGCGACCATTAAAACTGAAACAGAGGTCTTGCAGAAGCAAAATAGTTACTCCTCTGTTTCTCAGAGCTTCTATCAGACACACCAGGCACAAAATCAGCAACAATTGCCGAATCAAAATTCAGGTTCGGGCATGGATTACAGAATGGAGACAACAATGAGGATGGATCGGTTACCACCCACGAAGACTGGGGGAGGAAATAGTACACCCAATCTCATTCGCCATAGTAGCTCACCCGCAGGGTTGTTCGCCAATATAAACATCGATAACAGTAAGCTCTCTCTCTCTCTCTCTCTCTCTCTCTCTCTCTCTCTCTCACTTCATCTTCCACTTTAATTTTTTAACCGTTTCTAACTAATCTTTAGCCAAAACAATATCTGGGTCTTGTTTGAAACACTCGTTTTTTCAAGGGAGCGAATCAACTGGGGAAGAAAAGCCAAGTTGGAAGTCTCTGTTTCTCGGGTATTATTGTTTGTCAACTAATGAAATTTGAGTGTTGACAGGATTTGGTGTGTTGAGAGGAATGGGTGATTTCGGGAGTGGAAATAAGAGGGAGTCATCTTTTACATCTGCAATCAGGCCACCATCTTCTTCGTCGGGACTGATGCAGACAATTACAGAAATGGGTGAGAAAAACATGGGAGGAAATAGTCCCGAAAATGCTGGTTTATACACGGTTGGTTCTTGGGATGAGGTTGCAATTTTGTCAGATGAGATTGCTGGTGTGAAGAGAATTAGAGACGATGACAAAGCTCTCACTAAGGTCAGTATTTCCTATATATGTACGGCTATATGCATATATATATATATATATATATATTTGGAGTGTATGATGTTTCTGGACACAGAATGTAGAGGCTGCAAGTATGAGACCTCCCCTTTTGGCTCATCACTTGAGCTTGCCGAAATCCAGTGCTGAAATCAGCGCCATTGAGAAATTCTTTCAAGATTCTGTGCCCTGTAAGATAAGAGCCAAGCGCGGTTGCGCCACCCACCCGAGAAGTATCGCCGAGAGGGTAATGTTCATAGAATTTCCATTACAAGTTACGTTGTTTATTATTAAGATAGCAGAATGTATGAATTTTTATTTTGAAAAATTAAATTTCTTCATTCAATAAATGTTTGTCGTTTGGTTTTTGCATGCTTCGAATATCATTCAATTTTCATTATACTCGTTGAGTAATTCTTCGTTTACTCGGGTAAATATTGAAACCAGACATGAATTTTCAGGTTAGAAGAACTCGGATTAGCGAGAGAATGAGGAAACTACAAGATCTTGTCCCCAACATGGACAAGGTAGAGATTAAAAGTCTCTTTTTCAGCTTGAATTAATCATTCAACATCACTGTATACACTGCATATTCTCTCAATTTATTTATAATCTTTTTTTTTTTTTTTTTCTGAAGCAAACGAACACGGCCGACATGCTAGATCTTGCTGTTGATTACATCAAGGATTTACAAAAACAAGTAAAGGTATGTATTTAAATTTCACATAAAATTTTATAATTTTTTTTTACTATTTTACTTAAAAATTATATCATCTTCGATGTTAAATTTTTGAATTTGTAATTTGAATCGAAAATCTTATAGTTTGGTATTCGGGTTTTTTTTAAACAGACACTTTCGGATAATCGTGCCAAGTGTTTGTGTTCGAACAAACAACAGCAAAAATAGAAAAGAAAGAACCTAGATATGTGGCAGAGAGAACGATTATGTATAGTAGAAAAAGAAAAATTGCAAAAGCAATCAGCTGGGTTCTTGTCTTTTTAGGCTAAGAAGGAAGTTATATATATATATATATATATATATATATATTCTTATATCTATACATATGTATAGTCATATATGTAATGGGGTTTGATGGGGATAAAGATAAAAAAACAAAAGATTGATTTCAAAAGGTAACTTTAAGGTTCAAACCCATTAATGAGATGATGATAATGATAGAGAGCAATCTGCGTATATAGTGAATTTTTCCTCTAAGGCATTTCTATGTTCTTCATATGTATTTATGTCTCGTTTGTTGATCCATTGAGCTTTTTTGTACATCCCTTCCCGTGTTCATTAATTTCTATTTGGGTTGTTTCCTCGTGTTTATTTTTCTTCTATTAAAAAAAAAAGCTATATATATATATATATAAATGTATGTATGTATGTATGTATATATTATTACAGTAAAAAAAATAAGTTACACAAGTAATAATCAAAATACCCACAACCTAAAAGTTTCACAATTAATGTAATATTTATTTCCAAAGTCAATTGATTTGTTCCATCTACTTAATTAAATAATTATTAAAGCACATTATTTTTTTTTTTAAAAATACATAATTTATAGCTTAATATAAAAAAAAAATACATTATAATATAATATTATAGCTTAAACTTTATCAAGATATAATCATATCTTAATATAATAAATAGGTAATAGTTATTTTGATGACTACATATTTTTTTATGAGTTATTTAATTAGGAATATATTATGGTGTATACATAATCTGTGGCTTATATCGATTACGACATGTACATATATATTATACCCAGAAGCAATAAATAGATGACATTTATATCTATTACGACACATACATGTATATTATATCCAGAAGCAACAAATAGATGATATCTATAGAAACAATCAATAAATGTATTTGCATTTGTATTTCACATGGATTTACAAACATATATATATATATATATATATATTTTTAACAAGTTTGATTGTTTGGGTTAAGTGAAGACCAATTATAAATACATTATATTAAATTTCATTTCAACCCATTAATAAAAAAATGTGTCATAAGCTATATCACATCTCACTAATACAATCATCTTACATATTAGACACTGTGATTAGTTTAAACATAATTAAATTTAAAAAGTAATTAGCCTTATACTAATCTCGTCGAGGTCAAAAACTTTTAAGAAAAGAAAACCTTATCCTCGGGAGGGGGGGGGAAGAAAAGAGAAGGTTCTTTGAAATGAAGTAATAGGTTAATTAGTTTTGGGAATTGGGAAAGACGTTTGTTTAATTATGATTATCAGATTTTGACACGTGGCAGTTCAATAGCATGCACATACAGGAGATGGTGGGTGGTACAGCTGTATCCGATACACAAGTCACTTTCCTGTTATATTTGGGTCCCCCATATCCGTGAGAGTGTGTGCCACGTCATAGCTGATCTCACTTTCCTCTTCTACCCTTTTACCTTCATTAAAATATATATGCTGTAATTTTTTAACCGCGGATTTTATTTTATTTTATTTTTACTTTAAATAATTATTTTGTAATATAATAAAATAGATTTGATGGGCTTGGGCCTCGCGGGCTGCAATAGTGTCACAGTGTTGATGAATGGGCCCACCATTTTATTGTTAAAAGTAAAAACTGGACTGTAAAAATTCTTAACTTCCCAGTAAATAATTCATTCATGCTCTCTTTTGGCTACTTTCTTAATTTTCTTTTCCCAAAAAAATCTGAATTTAGCATTTTAATTAAACGATACATTTTTAAAAATTAATATTTAAAAAACAATGAATTTTACTTCCAAATATATTTCGAATAATCTTAATTTGGAATAAATTAATTTTCGAATCGTCGAAATTATAATATAAATTAAGATTTTTTTATTTCTATAATTTTTCATACCATTAAAAATAATAAATTACACGTGGCGGAATTTCATGTATGTTCAAACTCCAACGTTCACCTTCTTTATATGATTTCCCTCTAAACTTAAAAATTTGAATCCGCAGAAATAACTCCGACAGATTCACATAAAACCAGCAATCGCTGTAATCACGCTCCTCTGTCTCTATCAATCTCTCCAGAAACTGTGTTCTCGCCATGGAAGAAGCTGACCAGGACTCCGGCTTCGTTATGGGTCCACCGGCGTTGGTCTCTCTCGCTCCATTTTCTCCCATTTCCTCCCCCTCGCCCCGCCGATTATCCAGTAACTTTATTCAGCGGAGTACTCCCGTCCCTCTAGCTCGGCGGATGGCTTATGTGTCCCTGCAAGGAAGGCTTGTGAATGCTGAGGAAGCGAGCTCTGCTTCGTCCATTGGAGGCAGTTTGAGCTCTGAAGAAGCTGTGGCGTGGGAGCTTTTTAGCCCCATCCAGAGGTTTCTGATCGTTGCCGTTATTGGCGTGGCCGTCGCAGAGTCGAAGAAAAACCGGCTGATTAAGCAGCTCAGGAAATCTGTGGACCTTAGGGTTTGTGATTTTTAAAATTGCTTTTTGATGCATGATTTTTCATTATATTGGGATTAACCGTTAAGGGTTTGTTCTGATATCTCATATCTTGTGGATTATGTTTGGAGTCATGACCAGATACTGGATTAATCTTATACTTATAGCATTTATGAATGGGTTTGTTTTATTTACGGTGAATCTTCAATTTAATGCAAAAGCTTTTAATCTGGTTTAATTTAACCCCTCTTTAATTTACATTTTGTGGCTGTTCAATGAACACATTTTTCCTTTTTTCTTCAAAAATTAGTGCCTGACTAATCGTTTCTTGGTGACTCACGCAATACATTGTTGATCTTATGTTTCTGTTCACCGTCGATTTTCTGCAGAGTTTCTATTTAATGTTTCTGAATCGACCAAAACGTCTATTTTGTCAAATAATGAAGTTTCGTTTTATGATTTGCTTAACATTAACTGCGATTTCAGCATGATAAATTATTTAGTAGAACCATAGAAATTAGTTTGTTACCATAATTTTATTAACAACTCCAATTACATTTTCATCAGTAACTCTCAAATTTTTATTGAGCTATTAATGGCTTAATAATGGGAAGATGTAATATCATCTTCCCACATCTGTGAGTCTAAATAATTTACAGTTTAATACTATACAATCTGGGTTTTCTAAATATTTCAGAATTTAAATGGTCTATTTAGAACTTTTAGCATGACAATATTCTAAAATTTTCAAACTCATCAAACAACTGGGACTAACTCTTCATTACATTGCCTTCTCAGGATCAGGTACTTTCAACCATGCAGCAGAAGCTTGACAATTTGTGTGAACAGTTGAATAATGTTAAGGAACAGTCAGTGAACAAAAAGACAGAGTCACTGTTCACAGAAAATCTTTGTTCTGATAAAATTTCATTTATCGACTGTGGTTGTTGGCTCTGTGATCAACATCATGACATTTTCACTGGATTGGTGGTAAGCAATGAGTTTTTATCAGATTAAGTGAAGATTACTCTCTCTGCTAGGTAAACTTTAACCAATTTTCAGGATTGACCACTGATTGATGTTGTATCAGGGTACCAATTTCATGAAAGCTTGTGGTGAGGAGAAGGAGATGCTTCACGTTTCAAAACCTTTTCTAAGTGCATCAGTAGCAGAACAAGAAGAACGGAGGATGTCTGATCTGTCGGATTGGTCTTTTAGTGTTGCATCTTCAGCAGAACTCCAGGTGATGGGAAACTCTACAGTAGTCAAATTGTACATCCCTTTGTCTAATTTCCATTTTTTTTTTCTAAAAAGTTTAAGATTTTTCACTTGTGGTTTAATCTTATACAGATTATACAAGATTTTTATACATGTTTTCATAAGAAAAAGATTTTTATAATCGATAAAAAATTTCTTGGAATCAACTCACAAGGTAAGTTCTAGCTTCATGAAATCAACTTTCTGAAGCCAAACAGTACTTGCAATAAGGAACAGAGATACGCTAATTTTACTTTCTTGCTTGAGTACCACTAGTTATTACTGAAAGAATGCTTTAGACAGGAAAACAAATAAAATTGGTGAGGTATCATTCGAAGCAACTTTTGGACTCAAGGATAGCAGTGAACGATTGAACTGGTAATAGCCTCATGGGTCACAAAATCAAGGCATATTTGGTCTTATATTGATGCTACGTCTACTTCTCTCATTGCTTTACTGGAATTATAGCACAAGTCATAAGGTTTAATTGTACTGGAAGAAAATGAGCTTTCGAGAGCTTTTCATATAGTCCTAATTAATCTTGTGGGTTGTCCTATGAAGAAGGTTTTTTTTTTTTTAAGGAAAAAAAAAAGATACTCAAGAATAGACAGTGCAATTGGGCGGGATTGCAAAATGATTCTGGACTTTTTTCGTCTGTTCCAGAGTTTGTTGGGTTCTTTTAGGTTCTGAACGTTTGATAGATACTAATTGATATTTCTGAATATTAACATAGAACAGGACTACTAAAAGACATTACAAAAACAATGTAGTATCATTTTGCATATCGATCCTCAACAAGATCATAGTCGTTAAGGTTTCGGTGAGCATATGTTTGAATTAAGAATCTTATAACTTTTTTTTAGGTTTTCTCCATAAAATCATTCTGCACAAATTTATTCATAATGCATGAATGAAACTGACAGAGAGAGAGTTGCTGAAGCAGCAACGTCTAATTAGACCAAGTTTCTGACATAGTGTTATTTATGCAGCTGAATAACTTGGCAATTGAACATGATATATTCAATCTGAAGAAGGACTGTGAAGAGAAAGATGCCACCATAAAGGAGCTCACCTCCTTTCTTCAGTTATCTAATATGGCTGGTTCAAAGGTAGTATTTGATTCTGTTACTTTGTAATTGCCTTTCTTTTCTAATTTTTTTCTGCAATTTATCTGAGAATATATCTTCCTGACTACAGAGGATGTCAGAATTGGAGGATGTCATTCGCAGGAAGAACATGATAATTACAAGGCTGAAGAAGGACATGGTGGTTTTAGAACAAAAGGTGAGAAATAAATATTATCCAAATCTTTTAGCGTGTGCAGAACAAACTGAAACCAACTAGACTGACCGCAGAAATTTCACATTCTCTGCAATTTTCCTTCTACTCCCTTAGTTTCGGTTCCCACTTTGTTTTGTTAGTCACATGTAATGTGATGGACCAAGTCTTAGTATATTCTTTAAGAGGATAGAGGCAGTACTTCGCAGCATAAATACCACCCGTGTGCATATGTATAAACAAAATCTAAAAAAAGAGGCAAATTTCTAAGAATGCCAATACTAGTGAGCTCGGCAATAGAGAAAAGTAGAACATCCCGCGATTCTGAATTTTCAGAAATATATGACAAACAATAGAGAAAAAAATAATTTGTGAAATGCACAAATCATGCACGCATCAATTTTTATTTACAGCAAATCTGATCTTAATGTGATCAATACGCTGCATAACTCATGCAAAAAGAAAAAAGAGAAGGTTTTCTTTGACAGCTTGGGTCGATTAGTTTGTTCCTTCATAGTTGTATAAATTAGAACAACTGATTAGAACTACTCTTGATTTATAATTTTGATGCAGGCAGTGAACCTTACAAGGATCCGCAGGCCTTCCTCTACCTCAAGTTCAAACAGTTGGCAACTTCCAACCATGGCAGAGAACCTCCTTTATGATATGGATAGTACTACAAGTCCATCCTCTTCTGATTCAGATAGCTCACCATCAAACCAACCACACACTCCTAGTGCCAAGTTGGTTCCTGTTCAAGGTCTTGACTTAGAGCAGAAGTCAGCGACAGAAAAGTCCTCGAGTTATTTGGCGAAATCAAATAATATTCATATCAGTTCTCAATCAGCAACTCCTCTTAAAGAACTATCTACTAACCAGAAGCTCAAAATGCCTTCTTCTCCAAAACAAAGACAGTTGTCATCAGTTAGGGGGGACTTCAAAAAGAGTAAAAGGCGAATTCCAAGTGCATCAAAAGGAGCAGCTTCTCAGAAAAGATGGGTATAGATGGTAAGTGCTGTGCAACTTTTATGATTTGTAATTGATTCTCTTTCAACTAGTTACACTTTTAGTTTAATTACTTCTTGCTATATAATCATAGAGGAAATCTTCCAAGTTGGAAATGCAACATATCCAAACTCATTTACTGGACATAGCGTATGTCTAATGTTACTAACTTGCTATCAAAATTTTAGGAAGTTTATCATGAAATTATCGTACTTCTAATACATCATAGATTTTCCCGGGGTGAAGATCCCGTACTTCCATTTTCTAATTAATAAAAATTACCTAGTGTCTGCATTGTATGCTATCAAAACAAAATCGGTGTTGCAACAAATGCAACAAAATCCAGAGTCAGTTTACTGTTTTGGTAGGAATAGACCAAAGTAACTTTGTCAGATATATTCTTTTTCTGAATATGAAATCTTAGAAAGTTACCATAGGGTGGAGTTTTACCATATACACCTTCGATGTATCATTGATCTTCTCAGGCAGGAGGCATATAATGCCAACTTGCCAAGTGCAAATTCTAAATTTGCAGAGTAACAATTTAAACAGCTCGATGATGAAATTTGGGATGTGGAGAACAGATTCTTAGCGTGCAAATCACCATGGAAATTCGTTGAGTAGGCAATAGACCCTCCTTCAGACTGTCTGGAGTCTTGGCTCTTGAATTCTCATTACTGGAATGATACTTCAATCTTTGGATTCTTAGATGGTATGGTGATTTTTTGAGATGACTATATATTAAATCAACTCCATTGTCATGTTGGTCACAAATTAAATCCATACATTGACCTGATAATATGGTTATTTTGTTCCCGAAGCTGGTCATTGATTAGATATTACCCGACCATTTTGTGTTCTTCTGAAGTGTTTTTCAAATGTTCACTGAGCAGATATACATGATCATCAGGATTCAGCTGCAAAATATATTTGCAGTTCGGAGGGAATTCGTCAGAGTAATATGAACTGATATCCTGGCCAGAGATTAACAAGGGTATATATATATATATATATAGGTGCATCGTAGTTAAATTGTTATATTATATACATCGGCATATATAATATGTTATTAGTTTTTTTATGAATACTACTGTTGTTATTCCATAAACTTAATATTTGCTTTATGAATTTCAATTTCATGGCAGGCAGAGTAGCCCTTTTCATGTTATATATCTATGTATGTAAAATTAAACCAAATAGGAATATGCAAATTAATATTCGATATTTAATAACATTTTTTTTTATTTTATTTGGAAAAATTACGCTGTAAATATTAAAAAAAAAGAAAAAAAGATTTAATTTGCTAAACCAGATTGAATTTGACTTGGACTTGTTTGAATCAGTCCAATCTTTGGCCTATATATATATATATATATATATTAAAAAAATTTATATGCAGTCACTCCAGTTTGATTATGTATTAATTTAAACTTTTAAATTTTAGTATATGATATTTAATATTAAATAACTAATGCTGAATAAATTATTAAATTAATTTCAAAAAGTTTTGTTCTTATTATAAATCTGTTAATATTTATTATTTGCAGACAATCTTCTCGTATTCGAAAAAAAAATAATTAAAGTAATAATAAATATGCCCACATCAGCGGTTGACGTCACAATCCTGACGTGGAAACAGTTCAAAACCATTATTAACTCGAGCGTGGCAACCACGCGCTAAAAGACTACTACTCTGTTCCGCGGGCAGTCAATTTGTCAATGAGTCTGAAGCGCGTGGTGTTCTTGGCCTACGAGTCAATTGTCAGAAACATCTCTCAGCCGACATTTAAGATTTTGGACGCCGTGGAGTAATCACATGCGGCCTTGCCTATGGATACACTGTAATTTTTTATCGATGAGATATTTTATGGGGCCCGCCGAGGATATTAAACATTATATTATATTAGATCTTTTTAAATTTTGTAATTTAATAATTCAAATGTTAAATATATGTATTTTTTGGGGAGAATAATAAATATACATACATACATATATATATATATTTGTATACGTGTATAAACACAGTTGTGACTATTGACCGAGACATGCCTACATTACTGATGTTTACCCAAAAATATAGTAATTTAATTTAATATTTATCGAAATTTATATTGATATAAAAAATTACAAATAATACCTATTTTTTCTTAGTCAATTTTTGGGGTAGAATTACATATTCTCATGCCAACCCAATATTATTTTATTAAATTATTTATATAAGAATTTAAATTAAATGCAAAAAGTTATTTTTAATTGCTACGTTTTACTAATTATAGATTTGGTAAAATATTAAAATCATCCTATTTAATAATCAATATAATTAATATAATAGTTTAAATGATAAAAAAAAAAAATTGTTTAATAAATGTGCCGTACATAATAAATATGTGATTAGTAGGTAAAGAATGTTACATATAAAAATAAATAAATAAATTTATTGGACCCAATTAAAGAAAGTAAACATACTAATTTTTTATTACAAAAATATCATAAAAAATATAAGTAGTAGATATAGACTAAAAAAATAAAAGCAAAAATATAAAATATAAAAATATAAGAGAAGTCATAAAATTAATGGACACTAATTTATTTGTGTTTTGGTAATTGTTAGTGTATATATTTTGCATCACATCCTTGAGTTTCCAAGAAATTTAATTTAATTTTAAATATAATAATTATTTTTTTTGTAGTTTATAAATTCATTTACGGTAATTTTTTTTTAATAAAAAATAATAATTTTAGTATTTGTAATTTAATCCATGTGTTTTAATTTTTTTATTATCTTAAAAGCAAGAAATATTATAATATATACATATATATTTATATACATATATGTGTGTGTGTGTATATATATATGTAAAATTGGTTTTTTGATGTTTACAAGGTCTTTGTGTAGCTGATTCCTTGATTTGTAAAATACTAATTTGCATTAGATATATATAATACACATATATGTATATAAATATATATAAAAAAATAAAAGTTGAAAAAAAAAAAAAAATGCATTTAAACTGAGACTCTGTTCTATCACCTTCAATCAACTAATTAGGGTTAGCTAAGCTTACCTCTCTTCTTCATCAGAAAAAAAGAAGATAAAAAAGCTTACCTCTCTTCGTCAATGGTTTCCTAACCCAACTTCCAAAAACACCGCTAGTCTCCATTAAACCTATAATATATATATATATATATCGTATAGAGATACTCACAGAAAACTTCTTATTATAATCTCATTTTCAAACCAATTATTTTATTTTTGTTCAGTGTAGTCATTTCTCGCGTTGAAGAAAGAGGGAGAAGAAGAGGTGATTATTCATATGAAAAATTGACAAGGAAGCCCACCTCTCCAGGAAAAATGAAGTCATCAAGCCAAGCCATATAAATATTTTAAATCATCTCCTGCAAATTCCTCGAACTTCAGACTCCGTACACTTGGAAGAACAACCCCAAATCCTCCTTTCTTTTCTCTGTTTTTGATATCAACCGTCATTTTGCTCCGTGATTTCATCTTCTTCGACCTGCAGACTCCATAGTTGCAAAGCCCAAGCTAGTTAACTATTCGTACCCACACATAGCTTCTTCGTTTCATTTGTTCCTTTCTCTCTCTTCTGTTTTTCCTTATTGGTTTTACATAAACGAAAATTAGCAGAAAATCCCAGAGAGAGAGAGGAAGAAGAAGAAGAGAGATACCCATCGAAGAATGAGCTTAAAATCGCGATAAAAGTAATTTGAGCCGACCCCAATATGCCCATGGACAGGACGCAACAATCAGAATCAGTAAAATCGCCGTTGGTGCTCTCAATCGAGTGCCTAAAAGGTTCCTCGAAAGCCGATGAATGGACGAGGGATATGCTTCAAACCGGGGATATAGTGGAGGAGTTACGGATCGGTACGGGCCCCGGATCCGCACAGTCAATTTTGGCCCCTTTCAAGGGCGGTAAGAGCGGGGTTCAAAGGATTCTACACAGCTCGTACAAGAAGAAGGAGACATGGATTCTGGTTCTGGTCAGACGCGGCAGCCACGAGTTCGTGGAGTTGCAGGCGTGCATCGTGCCGAATGAATCGTCGGGGAGGAAGCAATACATGCTGCGATCAATCGGGGACCCGAACTACGCAATCGGGTTCTCCGATCGGAGCGAGGCCGAGTGCCTGGATTTTCAAGGTGAGTAAACTCGGTTTCCTTCATCCTCGAGTTGCAGATCTGACTTTTGTGTTTGACTCTTCTGCACACGACTTTTCTCTCAGACACCGCAAATTTTCATTTGTTTTCCTCTCACACGTCAGCAGTCAGATACACGTGTCGTAACTTTTAATTTTCATTTTAATATTCCTTCTATTTCATTTTATTTTATTTTTTTGTCCTCTCTATTTTTTAAATTCTATTTTCTTATTAGTAAAATTATTAATTTTTCTATTAATCATAAATATTAAAAAAAAAAAAAACAATTAGTGTAATTTAATCCAATTAATTTTTGTTTCATCCCATGAATTTAGAGAAGAATTAGCTTCCTATAAATGTCATATACGTGTGACATAAATTATAGTCGTTATTAATTCGACAATAACTATGGTCCGTAGACTTTTGATATGTTATGATTGATAGATATTTTTTTTCAATATACATACACATACATATATATATATATATATACACACACACACCCTTTTTGATTAACCGTGATGCATGCTTGTCCAATATGAGTTATTGATCACATCACATGGATAATGCCACAATGATGGAAAGGATGCCATTGTAGGATTCACGTATCTAAATTAGTGACTTTATAGAAGCTAAATTGGTGCCGCATATGTAGCACGAGTTATATATATATATATATACACACACACACACACATACATATACATATTTATATATCAGTGTACGTATATACACACACTTGGCCCACTATTTGCTATGTTTAGTGCCTTCATCCCAACTTTTCTCCTTTTATCAACCATGTTTAACTTAATGTAGCCTACATTTTTTATTTAGGGTTCTTCAAATTTGTAATAGATTATCATCCAAGTTCAATAATTAATATTTATTGTGTTGAACTAGGATATCTACTTTCATGGTACTAAACTTATACAATCTTGTCCCATGAATCTTGTATCTTGTTGTTAAAACATTCCATTTCTGTGCAGCTTCGAGGACTACGAGGATGGTCAATGAACTGTCGAGGATTAAGCTTCAAGATGGATATGTAGGGTACCCTTGGGAGAAGAGGATGCAGG
This sequence comes from Carica papaya, assembly GCF_000150535.2. The sequence continues at coordinate 694,455 of NW_019014608.1, forward strand.
AGGTGCTTTCTGTCCCAAATTCAAGTTTTTTTCTTTCCATGCTTATCCTTCCAAAAGCATCCGATCAAGTTGTTTCTTGCCCCCGGTACAACGATTTGGAGGACACTCTTGCTCGTGCAAATACCTGGCTCAGCGCATCTCAGGCAACCGGTGTCCCTCTTGTCTTCATCAATATCCAAACCGAATCCTTACTTACCAAGGTAATCAAACTCTCTTTATGTTAATTCAGATCCTTAGAAGGCATTGATTAGGAGGCAATTTCAAGAATCCATAATATCTTCTCAGTATACAATTATTATACGTTCCAATTGTACAAATATAACATTGCTGAGACTGTGTCTAAAATCTTGAAAAATTTTGTATATCTTAAAATAGATTTCGGGAGATATGGCTTCTTCTACAGTAAATGCCGGTTCATCTGATTTGTCAAACCTCAACAACGTAAGCCTATATGGTTTTGAAGATTACCATGGAGTTGACCTTGGTGTTGTCAGAGCAGTTCGTCTGTGGTATGCTCCAGTAGGAGGAGAATTTGCCGTCGAAATTAGGCTAAAAGAAGATGATTTGAAGCTTGGTTTTGCCATTAGCCGAACTGAAGAGGTACGTTCATCATCTTGATTTTTTTTTTTAGACTCTTGATAATTTTCTAAACCTCAAAAAATAATGCATCCACGACATTTTTACCAGGGATTCATCTACATTTCTTCTGTGGTTGATAATGACGAAAATGCTCCTTCGGCAAGGTCAGGTCTCAGTAATCTATATAAAGAAACCAGGAAAGCATCAAAGCTCTTGGTGGTGTCGAGAGTTTCAAACCAGAAAGTCCTTCCATGGATGATTTCATCAGCGGGAGCAATCAAATGCTTCGACACTGTTTCGTTAAGCCACAAACTCTCATTACATCGTCTCGCCAATGTGCCAATTCTTATTCATGTATTCTTATGGGATCAAGACTTGGCTTCTTCTCTTTCTCCATTTGCAGCTAATTCTAAGTCAAATAGAATTTTTTCTGCACCTCCAGTCTCATCATTGCCTCCTGAAATTCAATTACCGCGTCACCCGAGCGATAATCAGGTATTGCCTCTGCCACCCGAAGATAATCAATATGAAAGTATAGCCACCGGGAATGAACCAGAACTCAGACTAGAGCGTGACACTGCTGGAGAAACTTCTTTCAGATTTCATGATTTTTCACTTCCTAACAATTGGGTGTAACTAAAAGATGACCGACATGAAAACAGATGACATTATTTGTGAATTTTTTGTTAGTTGTAACTCAGTGATCTTTGGATTGTTGTATATGTATATATATATATATATACACACACAGTATGTAAATGACGAATCTTTTATGATCGGTTTGCTCTTTTTTTGTTTTAAAAGAAGTCCAGAATAGATTAGAGATTAGGTGTAAGTGTGGTGATGAATTCGTAGTTCCTCTCCAAACTATTGAATATTGCTATGAACAATTCTATATGCAAATTATAGAAAGCATGCAGTAAAAAGTAAACGTTCTTGAACATAAATGAATACTAACTCACTAATCATTCCCCACAATTCACTTAAATATTTACTTAGAATATATTATTTAATTAACTTTATGTTGAGTTTTTTAATGAACGTGTGGGTTTATATGTAAATTTATTGTGTATAAAGACTATCAATTTAATTGGGCCTGTTTGAAAATAATTTATTAAGCCTAAATGGATATTGAACTTTAATCCATTAAATAAAGTATGAATTTTTTTAGGCACAGATATCAAAAAGTATTATTTTTTATTTGTGATGGGTAAAATTGTAAATAACATAAATTTAAGGATATAAATTGAGAGTTATAATCCCCAAATCATAAGTTAGGGTTTTTCTATTTTGCAATCCCGTCGGCAGAAAAAAAAGAGAGAGAGAGAGAGAACTCCAAATAATCGCGTGTTGATTTGAAAGATCTATCGCAGGATGTGCAGGTTTCTTTCGTTGTGGATTCAGGTACGCTTTCGTTTCAGATATAACCTTTATGATTTATACGAGTATGTTGTTCTATTTTCGATTATGAATTTAGATATAGATCTATATTCATGTTGTTATTTGTGCAAAATTCTATATTTCAAACTCTAAAATTTCATAATAATTTAAATAACTTTCCGATCAATATCATTTTTAATGATTAGTAGGAGATGGTACTAGGTAGTTAAAAGATACAGTGCAAGTAACTTGTTTAGATAACTCGCGATACAATCCTCTCGAAGCATATGGCCACAAGACAAACGTGCAACTTCATTCCAACCACCAACTCCTATAGGCAAATCGTGCATTATTCTGCGCATAATTTTTTTATAATATTACTTTATCTAATTCTTTAATTGTGATATTGAAATTTGTTGTTGAAATAAATATCGTCTTAGTTGTTTCCTTTCTACCGTGATCATCATTGATGATGATTTTGATGTCAAATACTAACCCAAACACTCGATTTAGGTATTGGTGGGCTATTTAATTATGATACATTTAAAAAGTATTACGAGATACACTAATTAAATAATTATGTCCGTTGATACTCCCATATACGTGATGAAGATGCGATGCGTGAATTCATAGGGAGGCATAAGAGATAGGTAGTTAGTTTCATAAAGTATAGGGTAAGAATGATTTATGAAAATTAGGGTATTTGTGTAACTATATGTTTTAAATGAGAATAATTTTGATATAAATTTTAACTAAAAATTAAAATTATTTTTTTAAAACTATATATTATAATTTTTAATTTTAAAATTATTAAAAATATATATTTTAATTTTGGGTATTACTAAAAATATTTTATATTTTATTTATTGGATTACAAGAGTGATTTTAAAATATGATAATAACGTATATATATATTTTTTATTAATTCTTATTATTTAGTACGGACAAAATCAAATCTTAGTGAAATTTATTTTTAATAAATTTATAATTTAGAACATTTCCATAATTTAAAAACGCCAAAAATAAAATGAAGTTTTCAGTTCCCGCCTAAGAAGCTACACTCTTATGACCCCTTTCAGGACGCAAGGATTGTGATCCTCGTCAATGAATAATCAACGGCTCAAATTCACTGTTTATTCATTAATATAATAACCAAATGAAGATATAAACTTATCCTATTCGTCAGATCCTTTCACGCAGATCGCCAAATTACAGCCGTAAGATTAAGTTTTTAACGGACGGTTCAAGATTCATTCCTCTAGCCGCCTCGAAGAAACCGAAAATTTTCAACTTCCCGCTCTCTCTCGTTCCTCTCCTATATAATCCCTGAACATCTCCAATCAAGTCAGATCTCACTGTCTTATAACTTTCTCTCTTTTTCCTGCGATCCAAACATTTATTAGTCATCGTATTATTCAAATGGCTCGTACCAAGCAAACAGCCAGAAAGTCTACCGGAGGCAAGGCCCCTCGCAAGCAACTGGCTACCAAGGCTGCTCGTAAGTCCGCCCCCGCCACCGGAGGAGTTAAGAAGCCCCACCGTTTCAGGCCCGGAACTGTCGCCCTCAGAGAAATCAGGAAGTACCAGAAGAGCACGGAGCTGCTCATCAGAAAGCTGCCGTTCCAGAGGCTGGTGAGAGAAATCGCTCAGGATTTCAAGACCGATCTGAGGTTCCAAAGCAGCGCCGTCGCCGCTCTTCAGGAGGCCGCGGAGGCTTATCTTGTCGGACTTTTTGAGGACACAAACCTCTGCGCTATTCACGCCAAGAGAGTCACCATCATGCCTAAGGATATCCAGCTTGCCAGGAGGATTAGAGGAGAGAGGGCTTAAGTTGTTGTGGTTGATCTATAGTTTTTTTAAATTGTGCTCTGTTTTAGTGTTTGTAAAATGATTGCTCAAGTAGATTGCTGTTGAGAGTAATGAATCCATTTGGTTAAATCAGATTTTAATAGAAGGAAATCTTAAATCTAATCGGAAAATTTTCCTCAAAATCTCCGGATTGATCTTCCTCGCTTTAATTCCCTGGAATGACTTCGTTTGACTGTTTGGTTGAATGGTTAATTGCACGAATTGGAGAACCTAATCAGTTGCAGCTCAGATTTGATTGAGAATTAGAATTTGGTTTAAATTTCTTGATGTTTGGAATGAGAAGCTTAATACTGTTTTATTGTGGTAATACTAATGACAGCTGGCAAGTGGGATCAATTATTCTGTTTTATTTTCATCAATTTTTTTTTAATGAATTTAATTATAATTATAAATAAGATGCTTATTAGTTCAAATTTAATTATATACATGTTCTATATATTATGCAAATAAAAATCACAATATAAATAACTTGAATGAAAATATCTATTATATTTGTGTTGTATTTACATAATTAATATCAATAAATAGAGTTTTTTTTTTAATTATTGGATCAAATATTTTTCTAAAATTATATTATATTATTATTACGATTATAGAATTTAATTATTTAGTTATAATATAAATTTATTTTTCAATTAATTGTTTTTCATTTATATTTTCAGTTCTATATTTATACATATAGTATCATTTGGTATAAGAATAATAAGATAAAAGTTTACTTTAATTAAATTATTTTTTGCTTAAATCATTCTCATTACATTCTTATCTATAATTTGTGAACAATTAATAAAGTCGCCATTAATAACTATTTTTGTAATTTTATTTTTAATCAAATGAATCGATCATATATATATATTAATAAAAGTTGAAGTATTTTTACTTTTAAAAAATTCATAAAATTAAAAAAATATCGTAGATATTTATTTTAACAAAATTTAAATTTGATAATTTATTAAAATAAAAAATAACAAAAATTAAATCCAAATAATTAATATCTTGATTTAGCACCAAACTTGCAATCGCTGGTAACCTACTTTCCGTTCTAGCTAATCAGCGGGGCGTAGGAAATCAACGGCTCGCATTTCACGCCAAAATTTTATTAAAAGAAAACATAAATAGAAATAAAGTAATGCTACTGGTCGCTTGCAATTCACGCGGATCGCTTATTAGATGTCCTCGTATCCGTCGATGAAGTTTCAAATCAACGACTCACAATTTACTGGTTCTAGCGCGATTGGAAGAAACCCAAAAATTTGAACTTTCCCCCGTTCTTTTTCCTCTATATATATACACGCTAAGCATCATCCTTCATCTCATCTCCCTCACAATCTACTTCTACTCTTTCCAGTTCTCACTTTCTCGCAAACAAAGCACTTAATCGTCCTGTATTCTTTATTCGATATGGCTCGTACGAAGCAGACAGCCAGAAAGTCTACAGGAGGAAAAGCTCCTCGCAAGCAGTTGGCCACCAAGGCTGCCCGTAAATCAGCCCCCGCCACCGGAGGAGTGAAGAAGCCCCACCGTTTCAGGCCAGGGACGGTCGCTTTGAGAGAGATCAGGAAGTACCAGAAGAGCACGGAGCTGCTCATAAGAAAGCTTCCGTTTCAGAGGCTTGTGAGAGAAATCGCTCAGGATTTCAAGACCGATCTCAGATTCCAAAGCAGCGCGGTCGCCGCTCTCCAGGAGGCCGCTGAGGCTTATCTTGTTGGTCTCTTTGAGGACACCAACCTCTGCGCCATTCACGCTAAGAGAGTCACCATCATGCCTAAGGATATTCAGCTTGCAAGGAGGATTAGAGGGGAGAGGGCTTAAATTATTGTATTCGCGGCGATCTTTTCTGTGAAATGTAATCGATCTATTGCTTATGGTTATTTGCTGTAAAATATTTGTTCCCGTAGGTTCTTGTGCTTTGGGTGCTCGAGCGATTTAGGGGAATCAGATGAAAGTGTATGGAAACCTAATTGCCAATTGGACTTTCTCTTGCATGATCTATTGATTCATCTTTTCAATCTCTGTCCTTGTTTTAAGCTTGCACAGAGTACGTCTGAAAATTATTAATATTTTCTGGTATAATTAAATCTTAAAATTATGGTTAAATGAGTTTTAAATTGAATCGACTCTAGATCAGGGAATGCTTTGAAAATCTCCAAATAAAGTTTAATGTGTATAAAAGGTTCTCGGGCCCGGCCCATCAGCGATGATCAGGCACTCTGAGCAATCTGCGCAGGTTAGCGTAGTTTATAATGGCGGGAATATTGAAGGCGAAGTAGAAAAAGGGGGAGGCAACAGTTGACAGTGCATTGTGTGGTTTTTCTTCGTGCCATGGAGAAGTACTTGGTCCCCGTCAAGTGTCAGCCAGAAAACCCTAAACCTAAACGGAGGTGTGTCTCCTTTACGTCTTTAAAGCGTTTTAATTGTTTGTTTAACTCTATTGCATGTTGTGGACTTAAAGGATTTCGCCATGGATATGGAGCACAATTGAGCTGACCGGCAGGATCGTCTCCGAGTATCGACACAATCTCTCTGGTTTGCTGATGCAATCGTATTCCGAGGTCATCACTTTTTTGTTAATTCGTGGTTAATGTGCAATTGCTTTTTGGTTGGTTTAACATTTTGTTTGTTTTCGTTTTCTTGTGAACAGATTGGGGTGTTTAACCATTTTTATCACATTGGTGGACGGAAGTGTCCGACACACGTAAATGATTTGTATTGCAGCTCGATGTGTTGTACTTCCTGGTCTTCTTTTTTCTATGGAATTTGATGTTTTTTTTTTGTCAGCCTTTTTATTCATTGTTTTGCAGAAGACTCGGCTAGCTACAGATGGAAATACGGGAGGCCCTTTTATTAAGTCGGTGTCTTTTCTCGCATTTTTCTTTTCATTTAACTGTAAACAGAGTTTGATACTAATTTCTTAATATGGTATATTAACCCTTCTTTTTGCATAGGTTTCCATGTCTTCAGCTTATTACTGTCAGCTAATTACTAGACTAATTTTGATATGTTGAATTATATTGTGGTTGATGACTGAATCAGCTTTGTTTAGAATTCAACTATCTGGAGGTGTGTTTACAGGAATAGCAATTGGAGTATGAGTTTGCAAACATGGAAATTACGATAGAATTCTAGCTAAAAGAATTAGACTAATAACGAAGTGAATAATAAGGTAGAAACTAAATGGAAATTGAACCTAACAGGCCAATCATCCTGGTTTCTACATAACTGGGTACTTTAAAGGGCGAGGAACATATTTTTCTTGTTGAACTTAATTTGTTCCTTCAAATACAATTTACTTGACAGATTGAATCCAGGTTTTACAGAACTTGTTCACATAATGTAAAATTAGTTCAACCAAAAAATTTTTAGCCATTAAGTTTTTTATTTTTGCTATCATAGATAATATTATTTTCTCTATTGCTCACTTCTTTCTAAACTATTCTCAAATATCAGCCGCATGCATTATTCTAATATTCCATTCTGTTAGTTTCTTGGTGGTAATGTTTGTTGCTTGTACAAAGGCTTTCTCTCTCCTTGTCAGACATTTTCCCAGCAAGAAACATAAGAAACATTTTTGACGAACGGCTTGATTGTATGAGTAACATATTTATCTTCCTTTGATTGATGATGCTAAGGTTGGTGTGATTTGTTTTCAGACGGGGTATCTCTGCAGTGAACTTTGACAACAAGGTGAATAATGGACTATTCTTAATGCATCAGTTTGTCTTTCTCACCATGCTATTTTACTTTGTCATGCGTGTTCTTCAATTTTGTCAACACTCTCTGTCTTAGGATTGGTTTCTCTTTCACTTCATTTAAGTAGTTTTTCCCTCCTTGTCAATGATCTCGTGATCTAGGATAAACATGAAGATTCAACTAGATATTTCCCTTTTATTTTGTGGAATGTCCAATAATGGTAGCTTAGAGAGAACTTCAAATAGGCTGTGTTAGGTAAAACTATCGTCTGAAAGATATCTTCTGAGTCAAATTTCTTAGAGCTATTAATTATGGATGAAAACAAATTTTAGAATAAACTTTTTGCTATGAGTATGTTATCTAGCATTTAGGATTGTCATTACCAAGGAACTAGTGTCTTGAAAAGAAGATTTTGACCTTTTAAAATAAGCTATATAAGGGGACTTCCAGGTATTGTAAGATGGAGAGCTTATAAAAGAATCTGATGATAGACATGATTGTCTTGTTAAAATTTTCTGTTCATAAAGGTGTGTCACAAATTTATTGCTCAATTGGTTAGCGATTTTTTTGTCAAATAGAGAGGTTTTGGAATAAGAATTGAGGTGGCCAACACTTCAAATCGCAATTTAAAATTTGAATGCTTTAACTCTAACCCTGTCCTCGATGATTTCTTTCAGGAGCTTTTGATGGTAATACTGGCACGTTTTGTGCAACCGGTTCTAGTGAACTTAAGATTTGGTGTACTATGTTTTACTTATGTATAGTTCAGATACTGTTAATAGGGAAAAGGACTTAAATTTTATTTTTTCTTCTTTTTGTTTCTTATCTCTCCTGGTGCTTGATTGTGTTATTTCATTTCATGGAATTGATCAAAAGAAAGAGTACTTTAATTTCCATGAAGTCTAACTCCTGTGGTTATTTGCCTTCACTTCCTATCATTCCTTATGTTCTAGATTTCTTTCACAGGGAGTTTACTTGGTGTCTGTGACAAAATCTGGGTGCTTAACAGTGCATGATTTTGAAGCCCTATATTGCCAGAGTAATGATTCCTTGAAATGTAAGTTCCTTTATCAGAACGAGTAAACTTCCCCTGGCAAATTTCTTGGCCCAAGTGTATGGATTTATATCTGTTTGAATGTTAACATGTCCGTCCTTTGTGCAGATTGTTTTAAGTTACACGACAGGGATTTTTGACTGTTTGTTTCTCTGAATTTTCTAACATGGGTGATGTACACATACAAATTGGAATTATCAGTAAAAATTGCTAGATGCAGTAGCGCTAATATATCAACTGCCTGCTTGTCAAAATAACTTCAATTTATTTATAAATACCACTGTCCTGGGATTTATCAATAGTTGAAGTGTGTCTGCCAACATGTGTTACTCGAAGATGACTGGGTCTGGATATTCTTTTCCATGGGCAATGCATGTTCTGAGAGAAATGATGCACGTATGCTAATAGAAGTTATCAGTAAAAGCTTCTAGATGAAGTAGTCTTAATAAATCAGCTGCTTGCATGTCAGATTAACTTCAATTTATTCAGAAATACCACGAGTGCGAGGATTTATCAATCGGGCAAGTGTGCCTACACATGTGTTAGTGTAAGATGACCGTACCTTGATATTCTTTTCCATGGGCATACATTTATTGCGGAGAATGTATCAGTCATTCCATTTACTGGCGGTCTGGGCTTGCGAACAAGAGGCCCTCGTTCAATCATTCTTTTGCTGCTTTCTCATGTAGATTCCTTCTCCACCTACCATGAATCAATTAGTATATATCTTTCTAGAGCTTGTGGTAGTGTTGATAGTTTAAGCTTATGAAACTCATTTTGTATTGCATTTTCCAACATTTGTCTGCTGGACAAAAGTGACCCATAAAGTGGGTATTTCATTCCTCATCTGTCCATGCATGCAATTTTTGTAAGTTAGTCTCTATTCTTTTTTTTTCCCTTCCAATTTTGTCTGTCTCTTTAGGGATGTAAGATACACGCACCAAGATGCTGTTAAATTTTATTTTGGGTTAAGGCATGTGTTTTAACCTTCAGATATGTATACTTTTATGTTCTTTTCATTATGTTTTTTTTGGCTTAATAGGTTTTTATTATTTAGGTAAAATTCTTTATCTTTCTATTATTTCTCTTGAAGTAGGCTTGGGGGAAGATGAAAGTAAACATGTCCTACATACTTCCTTGAATCAAAATCTTGATGCTGTTAGATGGAATCCAGCAAACCAAGATGAGGTTTGTGTTTTTTATATAATCAGTGATGAATTTGTACGAACTGGTTTATCTAATGTGTAGGTTTAGAAAGTAGCTTATATTTGTGAGCTGTGAACAAAATTAAGTTAGATCTTAGTACTTCGATTCCCTGCAACAATATTTTGATTGTACAATACGGCTTTATAGAATGAGTTGTCTAAATCACATGAATATGTAGCCAATAAAATATTCTGTCTTCTTCTTTATGTTAGTTATAGTTATATCTTTGTGCTTGTTGGAGTTATAAATTTGCTATCATCAACTTCTAATCCCTTTCTCACACAATATTAGATTTCTAGCCTTAAGATACTTCTTCTCATTTTCTTTTTTTTTTCTTGCATTAGGTTGCTTGCGCATCAACGGAAAGTAATAAGGTGCTCATCTTTGACATTGGATATTTTTCTATCAAACCGATTGAAGTAAGTTCCTTTTGGTTCTCGCATTTTACATATGGTTCTGATTTCCTCTTTAAGTTACTACTCTGTTGATGCAAACCTAGTGTTTTACAAGCATGACTACTAGAATTTGTAGATCTGCCACCTTTTCTAATAGCTAAGGTTATACTGAGTTGAAGATCTCTTGTTCTTTAAGTTTGAAGGCATCTGAATGAAGGGATTTAGGGATGTCTTTTACAACTTCCTTCACGTGATAGTGGCTTTGTTCAATTATTTAAACTGCTCAAGAACATTGAACTAGGAAAAGGCCATGCATGAAAAATTGAAACTTGGTATAATGGGTGTGGATAAGTGAAACTGGGTACTTGAATCGCTTGTCATTCACCTTCTTAGTAGTTGCTTTAGCCTCTGAAAGAAAGATCACATTCTATCATCTGTTAGTTTATCAAATTACACTTGTTAATTAAGTAAAAACATTGCCTATATGCATGTGTTAATTAAGTCTCACGGAACATTGCATAAATGTGTATTATCTGCTGCATAAGACTGAGAACTTCTGGAATACAGCTGGTCAGGAAATTTGGAAGTCTGTAGCATTAGAGGGTAGGGCCAACATGAATTTACCAATAAATGTGGATGAAGATATACGTATTTGTATTATGTGCCTTAATTAAAAAAACAAGAGTTTTCCCCATAGATTTGAATAAAAAATGCATAAAACTGAGTTTTTTTTTTTTAAATTAGACATTCAGATAGAGGTCAATCCCTAGCTGATTGGTGTCAGAAACCTGTTGTCTAACAGCAGCTGAGAAGCAGGTTTTGATGTAGTTTTTAAGGAGTTTTAGGCTGAAAGAGGTAGATTAGAGAGATTAACAGCAGAGGTAGGAGTAGGAAGAGAGTGGGAAGAGAGAAAAGAGGGAAATAATTAAGAAGGATAGAGTTTAGAGTAGATTTTCATTCATTTCTTCATTGTTCAGGTATTATTGACTTTCTTCGTATCTTTTCATGAATTTTCTGATTTCATGACTCGTTTTTTTTATTGTTAATGAATATAAATATTTTTTCTTTATCGTTTCAGGTGTTGCGAGCAGGAAGCATTACTTCTATTTTTGGATCTGACATTCGTAGAGGTCTATGTGATATAGCCTTTACCACAATTGATGGTTCAAGGTTGGTGAATGATAAAAGATATTGACTTCTATTTTTTTATTTCTTTCACTTGCTAAAAAAGAAAGTCTGGATTATCTGTTTTCTTGAAGTAGTAGAGGAGTATATATACTAGTACCTTTTTAATTGTCTAAAGTTCAGTTTGATGCATGGATCTTGAAGTTAAAATTGCATGCATAACATGGGATGTTTATGTCATTCTGAATGTTTCATTTTTTAGGATGATAGCTTCTGATACGCTTGGCATAGTAAATGTGTGGGACCGAAGAATGAACGTATTTCCATGTATTGAGCTGACAACTGTTTCTCCTAGCACTATCAACAGTATACAAATAAGTGTAGATAATCAGGTGAGTAATTCAAAAGTTGATAAAGGTTCTCTGTGTTTTCTTCTTATATGTAATAGGAATAGAGATTCACACCTCTGTGGATTTTGGTCCTACGTTGGAGAACCTTAATGTATCCAACAGGCATTTTACAGCTGCTTAATAGCATTTGCAAAGTGGATCTGTCTTCTAAATAGTAACAAAGTCAGACTATTGATGAGAGTCAAGAAAAACTGACATTTGTACTGAAATCTCTTCACAAAGATTTCTGGGATAAACATCAGCCTAGGGAAGTCAGATGGTAAAGGGTGCAATGTGAGTTTAAGTAAAGAATATTGTAGTCATACTAGATTGCCAGGCTACTTTTATCAATCTTATAATGGATATTTTTTTTTGTTTTTCCCATTGTCATTGAGCAAGAGCTCTGGTAAAAGAGCGAAAAGATATAAATATGACTCACAAGAATATTGATAACCCATCAGTTTGATTTGGTTAGTGTTTCAGTTACCATCTCTTCTATATTTCTTTAGCAATATGTTTTCATCAAAAGTTTGTTTGGTTATTGCAGATAATCTTTGGGGGTGGTAAGGATGGGATAGTTCACGTGTGGGATCTTCGTGGTGGAAGAACGTCCACAGCTTTCCAAAGCAATAAAGTGGTAAAATAGTTGTTCTTATTTGAATTTACAATTTTCTACAAAACTTACAATGTAAAAGCTGGGTTTAATTATGAAATTACTAGGAAAACTATAGTTTCTATAACAGGGACAAATTGTTTACGGGTTCCATGCTCTCTTCTGCTTCATAACGCTGGAAACAAATGTGCAATGTCATCAGACTTTTCATTCACCTTTTTTATTTTCTGATTTTTTGGCCATTCAGTTTCGCCATCCACCTTTGACATCTTTGAAGTTAGCATCAATGCTGGGGGAAATTGAATCTTTAAAGGTATGCTTGGTTGTTCTAATGCCATTTTTGGTTGGTTTTGTCCCTAAAATGAGCAACTGCGGTTCTGAAGAATTCATATCCAGCTACAAAAGAGATTTCTGTTTTCTAGCATGTCTAGGTAATGAATGCCTTCGGAAATTTTTCAACATTTGCTTGGCAATTGACTTTCTTCATCAAGCAGGCACAATCAGAAATTGTTGCAAAGGAGATACACTCCATTAACCTCAACCCATCTTGTCCATACCAATTGGCATTTCACCTTGACGATGGTTGGTACGTTAAGAAATTAATGAAGTCTGAGACTTTTTTTGTCTGTTCAAGTTCCTACATCTTGAACTTGTTAATTCTTTCTTCACAATTACTTTATAGCATATAATTTCTGCTCCATTTTCTGCCTATCAAATAAGATCTACTGCAGACTATATTTCCTAGAAATAAGATTTCGTTTCATGATGAGCTACCTCTTTTTTCCCATCATAATGAAATATTATGTCCTATGAGTCATGAGGTCTTTATCGGAACATCCTTATGTATCTCATCACTTGGATATCTAACTACCAGCAGGGAGTTTATCTTCTGTGTAGGGAGGAAGAAAAAATGCTTTGATTTGAAATAAACGACTCCTTTTGTTTTTTCTTGTTTGGAAAACTTGGGAATAAGCGAAACTTTTACAGCTCTTGCAGTTCTTTTGTTTATAGTTTCCTGAATAGATTATTGTTGAATAAATTAATTAGCTAACTAATTTTTTGAAAGTTAAAGTCGTAGGAGCAACAAATGCTGACATTAATGGATTAATTCTTTTTTCTAGGAGTGGACTGGTTCGTAGATGATTTTATAAAATATTTGAGTTATTTGCCAGTTTTCTGATTCTACTTTATTTAGTATTTATGTATTTTGTTCTGTCATGTGCCCATGATACAGGTCAGGTGTTTTGGACATGCATAATTTCCAAGTAACCCACGTTCATTGCCCTCCTCCAGCCTGGTTGTAAGTAAAGTGCAAACAAGTCAAAGAGTTATCTAGTTTAGTAAAGAAGCTCTAAGCTCTAGTAATTCGTGTCCAATAATTTTCTTTTGATGAGTGTATTTTTTTACAGTATTAAAAACATTGAACTCTAATTGATCTTGGACTGACCAGGAATGGTTCCAACACTTCAACTGATATGTTATACTTGAGAAAACCATCATGGCTACCGACGAATTCTGTAAGATCTGTGTGTATCAGTTTGACATTTTTCTGCTAGGTTTTAATTATTCCATTATTGTTTAATCAGCTTATATAGAATTCTTATGCATCCTTAGAAGAAAACCATTTTTCTGCCGGACATACTGGGACATGAATATCACCCGATTCCTCCCATGCTGTCAGATAATGCATGTCTTAGAATGTGTTGACATTATTGCATTTCGTGGTAGCTGTAGCAATTTCTCTGGAAACCACCAAGATGATATGTTCACCAGATATAACATAACATTATCTCTTGTAATACAGGTCTATGTGGTTGGATCACCATCTGACAGTGGCATTCACATGTTAGATTTCTACCCAAGCACCAGCTCCCCCTGCCATGTGAACTATAAGTAAGAGATTTCTATCGTGGCAAAATTTTGTCGTGACCTTGTTGACTTTATAAATTTGCATAAATAAAAATATGCAATATATAATCATGGGTGTCTTATAGGTGGTTTTTGTAGACCTTTTAGATGTTCCACCAGCTGCTCAGCTGCAAATCTATTGTTCTGGTGCACTCATGAACATTGGACAGATTAGCATGCATGCATGTCTGCCTACATGTGATTGTACCGTCCTTGTCTTTCTAAATTTTTGCTCAGATGAATCGATTTTTGTTTGTAGTGAGGATTTCCAGAACACAGCTGAAACGAACCAGCCAAGTAAGCAAAATAGATTTATCCCATTGTCTAAAGGTGTTACTGCATGTGCTGCTCATCCACTCAACAGCACTGTCGTAGCTGGGACAAAGGTATTTTCGTTTTTATGATCAATTTTGCTGTATTTTCGTCATAGTCGGCGTCCTAAACAACTAATTCCTGTCATGAGCTAAAATCAAGTGAGAAGAAAATATGATGTTGAATATGTCATTTTCATATGCTAACCGTTGGAATATAGAATCTAGTAGTGAAGGCCAAACTGAATTCCTTGCGGTTAATTTCCATCTAAAAGATCTATCGGATAGAGTTCTCAGTCGAACAAGAATGAAAATGGAGTATCATCTAATTGAAGTTAAAATACACTTAGACAAGGCCATCTGTCTCCTTATATATTAATTATCAATAATGTTTCTTTTTATGTTTTCGGCTCATAAACCATTACTTATATATTGAATGGAGCTAAAAGAAGCATATATGTCAATGCTAAGGACAAGTTAGAAATCGGGGCTTATTGTTCAGTCGTGTAAATACATGTCTTGTTAGATTATGAGTTGTATTAATATAAATGGGCTAACCCAGTGACTGAATGAGAATTGATGGTTTCAGGATTCAGCATTGCTCATGGTCTCCCAGAAGAAAGCATCAGTAAATTGAAGAACATCTTTTGAAACAAAACACAGTCGAGTACATAAGTTCCTAGTTCAAGGTTTTCAGTTGTGGGTCAGCCTGTGAGGAACTTAAAGAAGCCCTTCAATTCTGGTGTTTCAGAATATTGATTGTTAGTGATGTCATTATTAATTGTGAGCAGCCAGAAATAAAATTGGATTTGTACGGTTCGACGATCAGTGTATTTGGGAAATAGGTGAATGCTATTTTCTAGTTACCCAAGTAACTCTTATTTGTTCCTTTGTGCACAAATGATTAAATCTCCAAAAGAGGCAATAGAAGGCAGCCAAATCCGAGGAAGTGAAGACATGTATGGGAGGAATACGTAATATAATGTAAAGCCTCTCTCCTTGGATATCCTTAGGCATGATGGTGACTCTCTTGGCGTGAATGGTGCAAAGGTAGATACTTCGAAGAGACCGACAAGGTAAGCCTCCGGAGCGATTTCTCTCGCCAGCCTCTGGAACGGAAGCTTCCTTATCAGCAGCTCAGTGCTCTTCTGATACTTTCTTATCTCCCTCAACGCCACGGTCCCTGGCCTGAAACCGTGAGTCTTCTTCACTCATCCGGTGGCTGGAACGATTTACGAGCAGCTTTCGTCACCAGGTGCCCTGCCTCCGGTAGACTTCCTAGCGGTCTGCTTCGTACGAGCCGTTTCCGTTAGTTCAAGAAAAAAAACAAACGACCAAGTCCAAAATGAGAAAGAAAAATGAAAACTTCGACTAGATCGCTGGTGTGTTATAAGTTTCAGCGAGGATTTTGAAGTTTTCCTGTGATTTTTGAATGCCTTACGTCGTTGATTTAAGATTTCATGGAAATAAGAGCAGCCAACCAGACTCTTCCACTCGGGCGGGAGAACATCTTCCACTCATTTCACATATTTGGTTTTTTCTTAAACTCCTTACATTATTTATAGATTTTAAAAATTATTATAATTTGCATTCATCACATTTCAAATGGTTTACATTTCCATTACACCCACCAAACAAGCGTGGTCGAGAAAATCAAGACATACATAAAAAACTTAAGCCCTCTCTCCTCTGATCCTTCTAGCAAGCTGAATATCCTTGGGCATTATAGTTACTCTCTTGGCGTGAATGGCGCAGAGGTTAGTATCCTCAAAGAGTCCGACAAGGTAAGCCTCTGCGGCTTCCTGAAGAGCCGCGACAGCGCTGCTCTGGAACCTCAGATCCGTCTTGAAATCCTGAGCGATTTCCCTCACCAACCTCTGGAACGGCAACTTCCTGATCAGAAGCTCTGTGCTCTTCTGGTACTTTCTGATCTCTCTCAAGGCCACGGTTCCTGGCCTAAAACGGTGGGGCTTCTTCACTCCTCCAGTGGCGGGAGCTGACTTACGGGCAGCCTTTGTCGCTAGTTGCTTCCTCGGCGCCTTGCCTCCGGTGGACTTCCTAGCGGTCTGCTTGGTGCGAGCCATTTTGAAAGAACAATAAAAAAAAAAAAAAAAAAAATGAAGGCGACTACAAACTGTTTGTTTCTTGAGAAAATGAGAAGGATCAGCTACTACTAATTTTTGGAGCGATGAGGAAAGCCGGATTGTTCGGGATTATATACAGAGGCTGGATTTTAAAACTTCCGCGTCAATTTGGAGGGTTTCTTTGAGATATTAAATCTTCACCGTTGATTGTCCATCATATCGACGACCGATATGAATTGTTATATCAACGATCCTCGTGCTCGACCGAATTGTCCAACGAAAATTCTGCGTTCAGGCGGGTAAACTTTTGTTCTGGCTTTTTCCGAACTTTCACAGCCGTAGATTTACAAGTGATCGACGGTCTATATTGTTTCACGGGGAGGAGAGGATCACGATCCGTGTAGAATCCAGCAGTTTTAATAATTCAGTTTCCGTGCCGGCGCCTTTTTTGCGAATTGTAGTGGGCCTTTAAACTAGGCCCATTATCCGAACCCACAGTGGGCCCAAGGCCCGAGTACATATTTAACATCTCAATATTAGACAGCATAAAAAGAAATTTGAAGCTACATAATTAAAATGGGTTTTAAATTTAATTATTTGACCAGTCAAATAGAGCAGGAGAAGCAAAATTCAACACGAATGACCTAACCGCACATTCTTGTCCAAGTGTCATTTACTTCTTTGTTTATCCAAATACTTACATTTATTAAATTAAAAAATAAATAAATAAATCCCAATTATATCCACCGATAAAATAATATATAAATTAATACATTCGCGAAACTCTAAATATGTTAATTACAATCCCTCAAGAAAATCACACTGTCTCTTATCGGTGAGTCCACTCACCAAATTAATTTTGTCCTGTCCAGCATATAACAAAAGCATGTGAAGGTTCTTCAGAATTTTGTACAGTTTGGAAATTTTAGTCCCATCAAGTTTTTTTTTTCTTTTTTTTTTTTTTTTTCCATTTCATTTAGACGTCTATGCACTTGGATTTATTTACCAAAAATAGCCTGTTAATCTCTGCAACATAACAAACAGAATATGTATATATATATGTTAATAAAGCTAGCAATTATTGGTTTTTGTGATTAGCAATAATTTTTCTTATGTGGGTGTTTAATTTCTATGCATATATATATATATATATATATATAGTTTCACTTTGAGACAAATGTCATTAATGTGGTTCAATTATTTGCTCAGCTAAAATTGTTGAAACTGTGAAAAGTAAATACATTTGACATATCTCAAGTACATGTAAGTAATTGTTAGAATATATATTTTTCTATTGCACGTACGTACACACCCTTTATGCAAATATATATATATATATATAGATTTATAGCATATAAGAATATGAGAAACCCTTCTTTACAATTATCATAACGCCGAGTTGAAGGAGGCAGAGTTTTCGTAGTACGCAGTCTGAGGTAGAATCTACTTTTTACCAACATACAATCAATTACGACAAAACCAAACCACTATACGAGGAGGAAACTCACCAAGAGCATGCATAAACATCTTCTTCTGCTTTTCAACTTGTTGGGATTATAAAAAAATTGGAATAGAATACTTGAAATAAACTCGACATTGTACTACCCAAGTACTGAAATGATTTTATTTCGGATTTTCTGGTTTTAATTATATAAACCCATATAAATAGTATGCAGATATCTATATATATATATATGTATATGAACTGTATGCATTTGCTATTTACTGTTTTATTCCCTCGTGTACGGGGGAAAAGACACCAAAAACCCATCTCCCATTGTTTCTTCTCAGCTCGTAATGAAAACGACCTCGTATTTATCTTTACCTCAACAAAGCAATACTCTTATGTATATATACAGAAAACAAATGGACCCATTTTTAATTTTTACATTTGAAAATTAAATGCTGTCTCCTTATTTAACCAAACCAGACATGTAATGGAATTAAAAATTGAAGTCGTTAACACAAAACCTAACCCTTTGGCTCCATATCTTACTTGCTAAATCTCACCTAATCCTTCATTAATTTCTAATTATCTTTAACAGTAAAATTATATGTAATTAAGAAATTATCATTATATTTTATTTTATTACAAAAGTAACTCTTTTTAACTACTAATATTAATGTTTTAAAAATAAATATAAAATTGATAACTTTACTAAGATGGGTATATGACTACGTTGTTAAAGTTGAGATAAAGTGTATTTTTTGATAATAAAATAAAATACAATGATAATTTTATAATTATATTTAAGATTAGAAAATGTTTTTGGTGAATCACCCTCGAATAATCTATTGGTTAAAACATTAGTTTAGTGCAAATCTCGTGTGATTTGAATTGGCTAAGCACTTTTTGCATGTGGGGGGGTTTGACAAACCAAGCTTTTGCTTTTTTTGTGGGTTTGGTTAGCTTGGAAGGTTAAAAAAAAAAATCCCACTAATCATACTTGGAATTCCATTACGATTGTTTAATTTTGTAACTAAATGTTGAATATGTCATTAATTTAATGGGCATTCTTGTAAGTTTAAGAATTAGCGAAGGGACTCTTCCCCCTTTTTTTTTAGGTCCCCACTGCGGCATTTTGCCTCACTTAGATTCATTCTTTAAATTTGAAAGAGAGAAGACGATGAGAGTATTGAAGGTGTCGGATGTCTCCGTCCCCCCTCCCCCTCCCCCTCCCCCCACCCGCACCTCTGTTTCTTTGGACAATTCAGAATTTTCACTTGACAAAATTGCCCTAATCCATACTTCAAAAAAAATCTTTTTTAAAATGGTTAAATCAATAATTTCGTTTATGGGTAATTTTGATATCAGCAGGATACTGTTTATACTTGTGTATATACCCCCCCCCCCCATATAATATATATATATATATATGTATGTATGTATGTATGAAAGAAAAGATTATTCCAAATGCAATTGATTTCCACTTCAACACTTTGATTGTTTCCTCACCTTTCTTCGAACTACTCAATGAAAAGGCTTGTCTGTGTCAAATATCTTATCCTTGTTTTCTCTCCCTGTTTTTTTTGAATGATAAGGTAATGGGAGCTCCACTCTCTAAAACACATGGAAGTTGTATGATAGTGTTTATATATATATATATATATATTGATAATTAAATAATTATTTTACAAGTAATTCAGTGAGATATTCGTTACAAAAAGAGTAAGCTATAACATAAGTGATTGTATTTTGATAGATTATGTCAAAGTTCCAAACCTAAACCAAGAAAAAAATATGAAGCAACCAACTATGAGTTAAAATTGCATAATATATACATATAATATATATATATATATATATATATAAAAAGCATGACCCAGCAAAAATCTTGATCCAAACATACAACCCACTTGTATGATTAGATTAGATAAGTATTATAACATAATTATTATTATTTTATATATATATATATATAAAAAGTCAAAAAATAATACCAAATCTTTTTGGCATAATAGTGGTGGTGGCATAGTGTACCGAAAGCAATCATGGTATACCACTTAACACCCTGTTTGGGTGTTGAGAAAATTGTTGTGCTTTCTTTTGGGAAATTGAGGGTATTATGGTAAATCAATAAATTAATTAAATTGAATTAAATTTATTTTATTTTTTATATACTGAGTTAAAAAAAAAAAAAAAAACTACTCTTCTCCCTCTCTGTCCGGTTCTTTTCTTTAATTTCTCTGCTTCACATGTTCTCATTCTCTCAACCATTCTGAGAAAACAGACAAACATTCATTTCTCCCTCTCTGTTTTCTTTTTCTCTCTCTAGCTTCTGGTCCTCCAAGATTCTGCACGAGATATCTATAATCTTCAACTCTGCGTTGGAAATCCAACCGTTAGATACCCATCTGCTAATCTTCTCCGTTCCTTTTTTTTTTTTTCCCCTTTTCTGATTGAAATTTCATCAGCACTTCGTTTTATTCTCTAGTTTTGTTTGTGCTGCTCTGTTTCTTCTTCTTCTCTATCTTCCCGGTCATGGCGGCCGGCACTGTTGTCTCTCAAATCTTTCAAAGCAACGGCAATAGCAGCACCGAAGAGAATAACATTCACGGCGATACCAGCAATAATGAAGTGAGTAGGAAGGAGATACAGGCCGCCATTGCCAAAGCAGTGGAGCTTCGAGCTCTTCATGCAGCTCTTATACAAGGGACGAGCCCTGCAAATCTAAGATACCCATCTTCTTCACCTGTTTCACGCCCTGTTTCTCAGTTATCTGCGCAAGATTATCCTGTTTTCACTCCTGTGAGTTTACATTTCTCTGGGGGTCTCATGTTTTGATTTTTTTTTTTTTTCTTTCAGTTGATAATTTACTGTAGTATATTTAGGTTTTAAAAACATTCTACCTGGAATATGAGTTTCTAAGTTAATCATGGGTGAGACATTTAGGCTTTATTTTCTTGATTGTTTATGGTAATCATCTACATTGTGTGTTTTTACACAGATACCATGTTAGTTTTCTCTACACGGTTTAAACCTTGTAGAATGCTTTTTTTAAAAATAGTACTATATCAGAACTTTGATTATGTTTAATACAATTCATTAATCAAAATCAGAACTTTACTGTTTCTCTCACTACTTAGATAAGCTCTTTTTCAGTTTCATGGTACATTAATTAATTCCTTCAACTTTCATGAACTGGGTATGTCTTATTTTTGATCAAAATCAAAAGGTTTGTTCATATTCAAGTGAGATTCTCAAACATAGTTTCTGGGTTTTTATGTTGAAGAAAAGATTTATTAACTTTTTGGAAGTACTTACAGAGTTACGAAGACGAATCCTTACCGGGTTATCAGCAAACCACAACAAGGAATAGAACATTATCAGAAAGCTGGGATGAATATGGATTTGAAGGAGGAAGTGGGAATGAAACTGCCTTATCAGATCACAAGAAGGAAAATCCAGTTTCCAGGAAAATATTTTCTCCCGGTTTTGCTGCTCTGGAATCCCACAATTATACCACTGATGATCAAAAATCAGTCGCTGGCTCATCTGCAAACCAAATTACAGTCCTCCAAACATCACCTGTCACAGAATACTACAAGTCAAGAAGAAGAAATGGTTTAGGAGACTTCAAACAGGCATCATATAAGCCTGCAATCGTAGCATCCGAACCCGAGAAGGTTACGAGCATCAACAAGAATTCAAACATTGTTATGCCATTGACGGACTCTCACTCGTCCCTCCATCCACAGCCAAAGAACAAGGGAGTTATGTCTTGGTTGTTTCCGCGGCTAAAGAAGAAGCACAAGAATGATCAGAATTCGCCTACCCGGACAGAATCTGAGGAGGTTTCCCACAAGGAATTTGGAATGATGTCAATTGAGACATTGAGGAGGGAATTGTTAGAAGCAAATGAGAACAAAGAAGCAGCTTTAATGGAAGTTGCAGAGATGAAAAACTCATTAGGGGAGCTAAAGCAGAAGCTTGAGTACTTAGAAAGATACTGTGAAGAGCTGAAGAGGGCTTTAAGGCAAGCAAGCAAGGACTCCAATGTTCAAGAAAAGCTAGGAACTTTTCCCAAGAAAGGGAAATCCATTGATGGGAATGGGGAAAACTTGATGCCAGTTAGTGAGGAGGTAATGGTGGAAGGTTTCTTGCAGATTGTATCAGAAGCAAGATTGTCAGTGAAGCAATTCTGCAAAACCCTTATCGGACAGATTGAAGAGACAGACAAAAGTCTAATGGATAACCTGAATTTGATCCTGCAGTCTCATAAACTTTCATTAAATTTCAGGTACTCAAAAGCAGTGCTGTACCATTTAGAAGCAATCATAAACCAGTCACTCTACCAAGACTTTGAGAATCCAGTGTTTCAGAAAAATGGCTCACCAAAGCTTCTTGATCCTGAACAAGATCGCCAAGCACAGTTTTCTTCATTCGTTGCTCTGAGAAATCTGAGCTGGAACGAAGTGTTGAGGAAGGGGACAAAGTATTACAGTGAAGAATTCAGTAAGTTCTGTGATCAGAAAATGAGTTTGATAATCACAACATTGAACTGGACAAGGCCATGGCCTGAGCTTCTGCTTCAGGCTTTTTTTGTGGCTGCAAAATGTATCTGGTTGCTTCATTTGCTAGCATTTTCTTTCAATCCGCCTTTGGGGATTTTGAGGGTAGAAGAGAATAGAAGCTTTGATCAAAATTATATGGAGGATATGTTTGTTGATCGGCAAAGATCACACTGTCCGAACCGGGTAAAGATCATGGTGATGCCAGGGTTTTATGTTCAGGATAGGGTTTTAAGGTGTAAGGTTCTCTGTAGGTACAAGTCTGTCGTTTGATTTACCAATTAAACTCCAAAAAAAAATATATATATATATTTTTCATATCACTGAATTATAGTGATGATTAATTCGATCATATAAATTTTATAATCACCAAATTTTATGCGTTTGAGAAATGAGTTTTTTTACTCTTATTATTCTTATTTTATCAATTTGATTGTTAGGATAAAAATATTAATTCAACAGTAGAAATATGATGGTTTAGATTAAACCATAAGTTTGTTAGTTACAAACTTGAAAACTTTTGAGATTTGGCGTAGAACAAGCCATGAATCTTGTGGGATTGACAAGTCCAATGATGGGTAATAATCAAACACCACCCAAAAATTTAGACCAATCCTCCTGCCAATGGGTCTACAAAATTGACTACAACGAGAGTAAGGATCCAGACAAACATGGTAACCCATTAGGCCCATAAAATCAACCGACTCAATATAATATACACACACACATATCATCTTTTAGTACATTTATTCAAACATCTTTTGGTTTTGACCTCTATGATTGAAACCCAAATGATGATCTCCCATATCTAATTAAATAAACTTACCAACATTTTTATTTTTTCAAAACGACTTCCTATTGGGTCATCAATTGAGATCAATAATTTTAAATTTAATCATTCTTTAAGTGAATAATTATAAAATCATGAATTGGAATATTGTTTATATGAATTCACTTAACGAGCATCAGCCAATCACTCCAAAGAACAGTGAAAAATGAGATAATTTATCTTCCTCCTCATCTTCTTCCTCAAGATCGATCTCATGGCACGGAGCAAGGACAGCATCGTCTTGTTTCCATTCATGGCACAAGGCCATCTCATTCCTTTCTTAGCTTTAGCCCAAAAACTCCACCAAACAACAAACTGCACCATCTTCTTCGTCAACACTCCTCTCAATATCAGAAAACTCAGCTCCTCCATTCCCCCCGACTCCGACATCCACCTCCTCGAGATCCCCTTCAATGGCGTCACCGACTACGGCCTCCCTCCCAACGCCGAGAACACAGACTCTCTTCCCTACGACCTCATCCTTCTCTTCCTCGAAGCTACTTTATCTCTCAAACCCTCCTTCAATCACTTTCTATCCAACCTTATCCGTGACCAGAATGGCCGGAAACCGCTCTGTATCGTCTCCGACTTTTTCTTCCCATGGTGCGCAGAGGTGGCCCGTGAATTCGGTGTGTTCCATGTGACGTTTTCTGGCTCTTCTAGCTTTGGGTTCGCTTGTTACTACTCAATCTGTCTAAACTTGCCTCACCGGAGCTCCGAACCCGACGAGTATTTCACCTTGCCGGATTTCCCAGAAGCTTCAAAGTTTCATGTAACGCAGCTTGCAGAACATATCAGAGCCGCCGATGGTAAAGACCAATTTTCGAGATTTATCCAGAGAGTGTTTCACATGTTGGGGGAGGCCGATGGGATTTTGTTTAACACGGTCGAGGAACTTGATTTGATTGGATTGAATTATTTCAGAAGAAAGTTTAAATACCCTGTTTGGCCTATTGGTCCAGTTCTTTTAACAGCTGAGAGATCTGCTCGAGCGGGAATGAAACAAGCCGGAATCACGACGGAGCTCTTGAAAAAATGGCTCGACAGTAAACCAGATAACTCAGTTCTGTACGTGTCATTTGGGTCGCAAAACACCATTTCAGCGCAGCAGATGTTGGAGCTGGCCATGGCGCTGGAGTCCGCCGGCAAGAACTTCGTCTGGGTTGTTCGGCCTCCGGTGGGATTTGACATAAACTCAGAGTTCGACGCCAAAAAATGGTTGCCTGAAGGATTTGAAGAGCGAGTCAGTGAGTCAAAAATCGGGTTACTGATTAAAAAATGGGCACCCCAGGTTGATATTCTGTCTCATAAATCAGTGGGTGCGTTTCTGAGTCATTGCGGGTGGAACTCTGTGCTGGAGGCTCTCAGCCATGGCGTCCCCATACTGGGTTGGCCTATGGCTGCTGAACAGTTTTATAATGTGAAGATTTTGGAAGATGAAATTGGGGTTTGTGTTGAGTTGGCGAGAGGGAAGACGAGTGAGGTTAGGCATGAAGCTATGGCGGCGAAGATTGAGACGGTGATGAACCAGATGACGGGGAAAGGGAAGGAAATGAGAAGGAGAGCCGGAGAGGTTAAAGAGACTACTAGAAAAGCCAACGAAGATGACGAAGGGTTCAAGGGTTCCTCCGTAAAAGCCATGGATGAGTTCTTGAATGCTGCTTTGGGGATGAGAGAGAGGATGGAGAAGGAAAATGGAAGATTATCTTTGCTTCATCAGAAGACATGAATAAACTGGTAAAGGATGATCATTGATTATTACTGTTTTATCAATTTAGAAAGTTGTAATAATAAATTTGGGTTAGATTATACCTAACTTTTATCCTTAATTTTTATATTACAAAAACATTTGGATTGATAATGACTTCCAAAAACTCAAAATTCAATTAATACTAAATTTATTAGTCTAATTACCAAAGTTGTTTAATTGAATCAAGTAAAGCTTCCTTTCCCGTTCAAAGGTGTAAATTTGGCATATATCCAATAACGTATTCATTCTTGCTCTCTGCGTAAAGACTTAGAAAAAGTAAGAATTTATTTTTACAGACTTGAAAAGGAAGAGATTTGCTCATAAGGGTGTTCATATTGTTCTGAACTGGGTAAGGGAATTGTGATGTTAAGGTTGAGTTTAATGGAAGACGAAAACGGAGGAGGAGTAACCATTTTGGTTTCTCTGGTTGAGTTTAACGATAGAGAGAAAGAGGGTTTCTAGGGTTTTGGAGTTGGGATTGAAGGTTGGTGGAGGAAGAAAGAGCTGTAATTCTATGGAGGAAAGCTTAGGTGGAGGTCAAGCCGTCAATATTAGTCAAAGTAAATAATGTATTTTACGAATTTAATATATATAATTATACTGACAGTAAATATGAAAGTTTTCTGTTGAATTCATTTATAATAAAAATTCATAATTAATTTAAAGTGTATTGCTTTAATTAAACGTGAAATTTTATTTAAGTTTAATTTTTTTAATCATCGTAATAGTTTCTACATATATTTTTACTTAAACCAATGTTATAGTCAAGCAAATTCACAAATAATAAGGAATATATTTATAAATCTACTTATAGTTAATTAAAGAAATGTAAATCAAATTAACAAATAAATTACACACATGGGAAATTTCAATTTTATATGAAGTTCTATATAAACTCATATTTTAATAATCTTATATATTATTCATATAATCTCTAAGGTAAGTAAAAACAAGAATTTTATAAATATAATGTACATATAATTTTTTTTTTTAAATTTATAATAGCTTGGCCAAACTCAAAAATAAAAAATAGACCAATTATATAATGAACTGAAAATTTAGAAGAAATTCTCTATTTAAATTAAGGTACGGATATTGAGTATGATTACTCGATTAAAACTATTCCATTAAGCCCATAGGCTTCAATTCCATTACATTAAAACCCACATCTAATGCAACCCGACCCATTCTTGCACTTAACTCGGCCCAATAATTAATTTAGCTCGTGCAAGCCGTTAGCTCATTCCTTTAAATATCTAATTTGTGCCTGATCCAAAGAGCATTCTTAAGGAATCAGAAAGCAGATAAAGGGAGTTCTACGGGGTTTCTTTGGAAGAAGAGGCCTATTCTTATTCTCGATCTTCTCTATTTTTGGGATTTGGGGTTTTCTTGATTTTTTTTTTGTTCTAATCAGAGAAGGAAGACTAAGAAAATTGCAGAACAAGCTAGTAAAGAAAGAAAGAAACTGTAATTTGTAAGAGGTATGCATTAATTCACTTATGGATTTATGTCGAATGTTGCTTTGAATTATGAATGACAACACTTTGTTCTTTAAGTTGTTGGTTAATCGGTTTCCATGCTCATAATCACAATATTTTATTCATTCTACTTACTCACTTCCTTGAACCTTCATTGGTATGATTATCTAGAATAGGATTATTAAAAAGCATATTAGGATTTTTCTTGAGAGGGTTTCTTTGGAAGAAGTGTGCAGAAAAGAGGGCTATTCTTATTCTAGATCTTCTCTATTTTTTAGAATTTGGAGTTTTCTTAGTTTCTTTTAGGTTCTAATCAAGAAAGGATGACTAGAAAAATTGCAGAACAAGCTAATAAAGAAAGAAAGAGACTGTAATTTGTTAGTGGTATGCATGAATTTCTCTTATGGATTTATGTCAAATATTGTTTTGAATTGTGAATGACAACACTTTGTTCTTTAGGTTATTGGTTAATCAGTTTCTATGTTCATAATCACAATTTTTGTTTCTTTCTATATACTCACTTCCTTGAACCTTTGTTGGTATGATTATCTGGAATGGGATTATTATAAAGCATATTAGGATTTTTCTTGAGAATGTTTAGAATGCTTTATTCTGCCTTAAGAACGCTTGAACAAGTCTTGATATGATTCTGGCTTTATGTGCAAATTTTTGCAAATCAATTTCTTGGTTAAAGTCCGAGAGAGTATTATTTAAACTCTAGTCTCTTTCTTCTTTCTTGCTTGCTGTTTAGTGTCTTTCAAGGACTCTCAAAAGATTAAATAACAATTGAACTAATTTATGTGGTGGTTAATGGACTTCTGAAACGGCCCCGGAAAATTGGAATGAAATGTATATTAAAAATATCAAATGCGGAAGCGAAGTCAAAATTTGATTAACATCTCTTACACTGAAACCAGAAAAACGTGCTCAAAATATAAAAGATCAACCTAACTAAAAGAGAAATTCGAAAGTAAAGCTATGAATATGACTTTGGAGTCTTTAGGCGTCCCCTTCGTCGTCTTCTTGCGGAACGGGCTCGGGAACAATGTTTTCCTGATCTGAAATGATTAAATAAGGAATGAGCTACACTAGCCCAGTAAGGACATCACGATATCTCACCGTCACGGAGGTAAAGGTGGGTAGAAAACACAAAAAGACCAATGGAACATAATTTACAATAAATTCATTCATCAGTAACAAAACTTTTTACCATTCACTTACCTCGGTGAAATTCATAAAATAATATACGAAAGCAATAGTATTATCATTATTATGAAATCATGTAAACTATGCAACATAATACTCATCACGTTTTTGCAATTCAATCATTACACAATCACTTTTTCTCATTCATCAGCCTACTAGTATCCATGGGGATCCATAGGGTCCCACTACCCGTTACCCTTAATACTTGTAATCAGATTCCAGGGTCGTCCCCATACCCCGTCCGGTATGGGCGCCAAAACTATAAACCTCAATACCCCGTCCGGTATAAGGGTGAAACGGGCCGTCCCCATACCCCGTCCGGTATGGGCGCCAAAACACATAAAATCTCCATACCCCGTCCGGTATGAGAGACCACAATCCCGGTAGGGTCCCCTACGGACCCGGTCCGTCCACCATCTCCCAGGATATCTAGTCAGGCTGAGCACATTACACAATTATCAATCAACACAATCTTTCATTTTCCTTTCCCTCAATCAGCATCGTCAATTCACATTTAAACAAGTAAACAGCAATTTATGTCAAACAGACAACATACAGCATCGGTATATTAGTCATTCAACCCAAAATTAAATAAACAGTAAAATATACACACGAAACTATAAAGTGGAAACATCAAATCTCATACTGCATTTAAAACTGTAAAACATGCCAAATCACAGTTAACCAACAACACACTAGACTCGGGCTCCATTAGCGACCTTAAGCAATGTTATACATTCGATGGTTCAAGAAATACCGTTTTATCATTTTTGAACTTTAACACCGTAATAGGAAATAGGGTGAGTTGTCCTTACTCGTTTAGGGGTCCGAACACGGCTTCACAATGCGCCTACAAATTGTCCCCAATTTTCCCTGAATTTCTCCCGGGAAGCTGAAACGCACTAACGGTACCTGTACGTGTTCCAAAAAATCCCAAATTAGGCCCAGGGCCCCTTTCGACCAATATCGCAACTCCGGCACGGCGGCTTCGCCGTGCTCCGGCGACGGCGCCGCCGCAAGCGGCGGCGATTCTCCTCGGGTTGGCCGTTTTCGGCCGAATTCGGCCACACTCGCATTGGTTTCTGTGAATAAACAACCCTACGGCCCTCGGGGGGCCGAAAAATTACGGAAAACCGAAGCTTACCGGCGGCGGTGCTCTCGGGTGCGGCAGCTCTCCGACGAGGTTTGTCTTTTGGTGATTCGGCTCTAGTCAACCTGTAGAGAAAAGAATGGTGATCACGGTGATATAAAAATTGCATCAAAAGGAGGCCGGGAAAGGCCTCATCGGAGGCAAAACCCGAGGAGGGGCGCGGCGGCGGCGCTGGCTTTCGGCCGTATT
Source organism: Carica papaya (assembly GCF_000150535.2). The sequence continues at coordinate 723,672 of NW_019014608.1, forward strand.
TTCCGACCGTTTGGCCGGGATTTTGGCTCCGATTTGACCACAGGGGGAATCAACGTGGAAAAACGAGTCAGGGGTGTGAAATTTACCTCGATCGGCGGTCGGAAATTTCCCCGGTGCGGCGGCGAGCGGCGGCGGCCGGCTCTGGTTCGTCTTCTCCGGTGAGGGCAGGCGGCTAGGGTTTTTGTGGTCTGGTGTGGGGGTTCTATTTATACCCTTTTGCCTTTTTGATCGTAAGCCGTCCATTTTGATTTAATCTGAGCCGTCCGTTTTTGATTAAATTTGGGCCGTCCGTGCGATTAAATCTGGGTCGTCCGTGCGCGCGATTGATCTGGGTCGTCCAATCGCGCGCACGCGGATCGCCAACGTGGCCCGTCTTCGATCGACGTGGTCTTGCCACGTGGCAGGTCCTGGTTGACCAGGACTGCTGACTGGGTCTGCTGACGTGGCACTTCTTTTTTTTTTCCCTCTTTCCGGGCATTACAACTTCTCTATTTTATCATTTAACTGGTCTTGATATTGCTACTAGACCTGTTTAGTATTTGTTCTTATATCCCAGGGCTTGTTATGACCAAATGGTAATGAAAAGGCGTGAGGAAATATGTTTGCATTTACTATTTTGAAGCAATTAGCTATTACTTTCTATGTACTTTGTTTCTATGTCATTTATGTTTCATTATTTAAGAAAAATGACCTTAAGGAGTGTTGCGTCCTTTATTTCTCTCTGCAAATATTCTTGTCCCAGTGAGGGCACTTGGTCTCTTTTTTCTTGATTGCAATGGATTTGCTTTCTTTTGGCTAGATCAAAATAAATGGTGATTTGCGTGAATGTCTTTGTGAGATTCCTTTTGCCAACATGAGATTCGTCTAGGATTGTGAAGATACTAGAATATCCCTGTCTGCATATGATCTGTTTGATATAGTTAGTTTTATGAAATTTTGAAAGTTTTATGATTTATATGCTGAACATTTGAGACATGGCTCAATGTTTCTTCACGTATCTAGTCTTTAAGACATAGTCTGAAGAAACTTATTTGAATGTGGATGGTCTATGTAATACTCAAATTAATTTTAATGTAATTTAAATTAATTTATAAATATAATTTTTTATTTTTAATGTAAAAATAAAAAAAAATATAGGTGGAGGATGAAATTGAAAATAATTTTAGGAAAAATGGGTGAAAATTTGGGTTCCGATGGTACTTTTGAAAGAAAAATTAGAAATTAGGGATCAAAATACAATTTAAAAAAGATGTGTCACGTAGAACGCCCAGTCATCAACCCCGACAAAGCAGAACCCACCGTGTGATAAGGGATACTGACGTGGTGTCACGCGGATGATCCGCATGTCCGTGATCGGACAACCCAGATTCGCTCCCGCGCACATAGATGGCTCGGATGCGTTCCCTCCCCAAACGCGATCAGACAGTCAGATTTAAACGTGATCAACGGTTCAGATTCACTTCTTATTTAAATGCGATCGGACAGTCTAGATCAGATCGCAATAAACGGTCCATATTCACTCCCTATTTAATCAGAATCGAATGATCCAGATCAAACAGGATGGATGGCCCATATTAAAAGAAAAATGATATAAATAACCCTATTCACACCAAACCTTAACCCTAGCCGCCAGATACCCTCACCGGAGAAGAAGACCCAACTGCCGGGAAAGAGAGCCACCGCCACCCGCCGCCGCGCCGAAGCCACTTTCGACCGCCAAAAGAGGCAAATATTTCTCTCTTTGCTCGAAATTCAATTTTAAACATTCTCATAGCTGAATCGGAGCAAAAAGACCGGCAGATCGACCGAAAACTGCGGGAAAAGCTTTGCAGCATTGCTGCGGGAAATTTCAAAAAATGCCTCTGATAAGGCCCTTCCCGATTCCCGTTCTGCATAATTCTTTCACCATTATAACTATCGTTTCCTTCTCTATAGGTTAACCGAAGCAAAACACCCAACCGCAAAAGTGAGCCGGTGGAGACGCCACACCGGAGAACCTCGCCGCCAGTGAGTTTCGATTTTTTATTTTTTTCCGGTCAACCAAGGCCTCTTAACATATTTTCTCGCAGGGATTGATGGAAAACTGGCCGAAAACAGCCGACCTAAGGCAAATCACCATTATGGGCAGCGACGCCATCACCGGAGTTGGCCAAAAAGAGGTCCTGACATTGATTTTGGGTTTTTTAGGATATTTGTAGGTACTTGTAGTACGTTTTAATCCCCGAAGAAAAATTCAGGAAACCTAGGGACCACCAGTAGCCGCAATCAACAAGTTTAACTTTTTAGGGATCAATTTGAGTAAAAATTCTTCACTCTATTCTCTATTATAAAATTGAAGTCAAATTAATAAATATGGTATTTTGTGAAATTTAAAAAATATTCATAATTAATTACGGGTTACTAATAGAGCCAAAATAGAAAATTATTTACTATTAATTCTGTTGATTGAGTTTGCAGTTTGAATGCATGATGGTATCTGATTGATCGATTTTATAGTTTTGAATGTATGTATTGTTTGTTTTACGTGTTTACAGTTGAATTGGAAAACTGGAGATTAAAGGTCAACGAAAAATTATGTGATTAAGTGAATGGATGAAATGACAAACTTACTAGATATCCTGTGAGATTGTGGACGGAGCGGGTACGTAGAGAACCCTACTGTGAATGTTGCCTCATACCGGATGGAGTATCAAAGTTTGGTAGTTTGACGCTCATACCCGACGGGGTATGGGAATGACCGGTAAATTAGAAATGTTAAAGAAAATGGTTCACGCGTTGTGGGGACCTCCCTATGAACCCCCATGAATACCAGTAGGCTGATAAAAGAGAAAATTGTTATTCCAACCAATTGCATATGAAATTATGATATGTGTTATATTATTGTCTTTATAAGTTATTTTGTAAATCTCGTTACAGTAAGAAGATGGTAAATGATTTTGTTTATGATAAGTAAATTTCCTTAATTAAGAGTTCTATTAGTTGTTTTAATTTTTCTACTAACTTTCATTTATGTATCGGTGAATAGCATGATATTCTTATTGAGTTAGTACAGCTCATTCCTTTATTAATAATTTCAGATCAAGAGAACTAGGATTCAGATCCCGACCCACAAGAATGTTGCGAGTAGGATGTCAGTTTTATTTATTTTCCGTTTATTTCTTTAATTTTTTTTGTATTTCCTTCAAATAGTAATTTTCGTAACACTATTTGATACTTTAAGTCATTATGTAAGGAATATAAACCCTAATTATTTATTTTACTTCCGCACTTAATTTATAATTTATTTCATTTGAAATTTCTGGAGGCGTTACAGTCTAATTCTACTGTTCACATATGTTTAAATATGAAAGAATTATGATAAAAAGAAATCATAGAAATTAAGATAATGACTGCTAACACTTAATTGATCATCAAGTTAAAGGGGTGCCATTTTTAATTTTTGTTCCACTTAGTTGTTTGTATAGATTGGATTTTTTTTCCATGATACAACACTCAAGCTTTAATGTGTAGAGTAATTTGTTCATTATTAATTAGTCTATACTATACAGCAGCTGCATCACAACTTTTTTTCTTACGCTGTTTGGAGCTCAAATTTCTAGTTATTTGTCAAATTCTAAACTTTAATGCTGCAATATGATTCTCATTACAAATTCTAAAATAATTTTATTTTTTGAAGGGCTTTACTGTCATTCAGGTTATGATGGTGACATGTGAATATATATATATCTATATATTCAAATAAATGGTGGCATGTGAATATTATTTTACCCGCATAGTTTGTTGAATATTATGTTTTTTTTTTTTCTTTTGAAACTTTTGTCGATATAACCAATTCTTTTTCTTGTTTCTCTCATCTGCAGGGGCTACATTCAAGCTATGTCATATATATGTATATATATATATATATATATATTAAGTTAGGGTTTATTATTGCTTTTTATTTTGTCCATTGATTTTTATTGTCTTTAAAGCAGTCATTTACGGATGGCAGCAACCCATGCCTCCAAATTGTGCCTTTTAAGAAGTTGCTGGCTCTCAATTGACTTTGCCTACACAGTTCTGGTTCTAAACTATTCCTCTGTTAGTTTACAGTAACTTTCTTTTGTTTCTCTCTCTATTGCTCACCTACTATAAGCGCTCAAATGTAAGTACTCATAGCTAACCACTCGCCTGATTTCTTTTATATTCCTCTAAAGCTGACGTTCAATGTTTTAGGAGTATCTAATGCTTTTGTGCTGCTAAAAAACTTGTGTTAAGTATGCATGGAATGCTTAAATCATGCAGGAATATGTATCATAAAGGAACTGTTTTTCCCATACTGTTGATTCTTCTTTGTTTAACTGTTCCTACAAAGTCTTCCTGGCAACAATAGTTAGAGATTTGTAGCAATAGCATTTTATTCCTTTATTTAATGGTATTGCATTCCAAATCAAGGGTTTTAGGGTTTAGGGCTTTAAAGTTTATGGTTTAGAGTTTAAAGTATGAGTTTGGATTTTAGGGATCAGGTTTTAGGGTTTAGTGTTTGGGATTTAGGGTTTAGGTTGTAGGGTCTAGTGTTTAGCTTTTAGGACTTAGGGTTTAGGTTGTAGGGTCTAACGGTTTAAAATTTAGGGTTTAGGATTTAGGGTTTAAGATTTAAGGCTTTAGCGTTTAGGTTTGAGTTTTAGGGGATTAGGTTTTGGGGTTTAGTGTTTAGAGTATAGGTTTTAGGGTTTATGTGTTTGAAGTTTAGGAATTTAGGGTTTTAAAATGTAGGGTTAAGGATTTAGGAGTTTAGGTTTTCCAGTTTAGGGTTTAAGTTTTTTCATCTAGGCTTTAGAATTTAGGATTGAGGGCTTTATGGTTTAAGGGTTTAGGCTTTAGAGAAAAGGGTTTAAGTTTTTGGTTTTAAGATTTAGGTTTAAGATTTACGGTTTAGGGTTTCTTGGAAGCGGGTTAGAAACTGAGAGATTGTTGTGAAGGGAGCTTTCTTCTTCTTTGTTTCTAGGAGGGTTGGGATTTTGGGTTTCTTGGTGGGGAACTAGAAAGGGGAGATTATGATCGTAAAAAATCATCGAGGGTATTCCACTTTCTTAATCTCTTTATATATTTAATTTTGAGATATAAACAAACAAACATTTTTTTTTCTTATAGTTTAATGAGTTTTTAAAAGTACATAATAATCAACCTCAAACACTTTCATATTACTTAGGTTATAAATAAATGTCTAAGTAATATGTCGGTATTTAATCAATGTACTATGAAGCAGTTGCATCACAATTTTTTGTATTGTACTTTTTAGAGCTCAAATATCTAGTTATCTGTCAAATTCAAAAGTTTATTGATGGAATGGTGATTCTCGTTGTAAATTCCAAAATAATTTTACTTTTTTTGAGGAGCTATACTATCGATTGGGTTGGAATGGTGGCATGTGAATATTATTTTATCTATATAGTTTGTTGAACAATACGTTTTTTTCTTTTAAGCTTTTGTCAATACAACCCTTTCCTTTTTCTTGTTTCTCTCATCTACAGGGGGTTACATCCAGGCTATGTCATATTATGTTTTTTCAGTTAGTTTTTATAATTGCTGGTTCAAGAGGTATGCAACATCTGGTTACAATTATAGCTTTAGGGACTTGAGACTTGATTAATATAAATACCATACTCTTATTTTGTCCATTGATTTTTTTGGCCTTTTAGGCAATCATTTACGAATGGTAGTAGTAACCCATGCCTCTAAATGGTGATTTTTAAGGAGTTATTGGCTCTCAAATGACTTCGCCTACATAGCTCTGGTTCTGAACTATTCCTCTTTTAGTTTTACGATGACTTTCTTTTATTTCTCTCCCCATTGATCACCTACTTCAAATGCTCAAATGTAAGTACTCACAGCTTACCACTCGCAAGATTTCTTTTATATTCCCCTATTGATCACCTACATCATGTTGTTTTCTTTTGAAACTTTTGTCAATATAACCCAATCCTTTTTCTTTTTTCTCTCATCTGAAGGGGCTACATTTAGTCTGTCATATATATTTTCAGTTAGTGTTTATAATTGTTTGTTCAAGAGGTGTGCATAGTTGTTGAGGTAGGCGAGTCCTGTGTCTCTTCCTGTTTGGCTGCTGCTCTCTGTTTTGAAGTGGCAGGGTCCTAACTTATGCTTGTGCTAACACTATTTTTGGGTAAATTTTAGTAACGGGATGGAGAGGAAAGAATCAAAGGAAGGGAATTCTATTGTAGGGGGGGACCTCAACTCTCTCTCTCTCTCTCTAGAAATTTCTCTCTAAAACCCTAACCCCGATTAGACTTCTGTTCGGCCGCCTAGGCCGACCACCTCACCCAAATATCTCCATGATCTCGTATGGACGAAGGTATCTCGTTATTGAGGATAAATCGTTAGAGTTTTATGTTGTGAAGGGAAGAAGGTAGAAGGATTGCGAATCACTAAGAACAGGCACGGCTTCCGAAGGTCGATCTTCTTAGACAGTGAGGAGTATGGGTGGTTCGTCGATGGGTTCGATGATTTCTGGTGGAGAAGCAGATCGAGCATCTGAGCGAAGCACTGAGTGAAGAGGAACTACGAACTGTGGTTGTCGTATGGAACAGACAGGCGAGGGGAATATTTAACCCTAACTGTTCAAGGAGACCGAAGAGTGAAAAGTATTTTCTTCCTGGGAGGAATGCAGGGGAGAGGGTGGTTGAAGCTGATGGTGGCAGCATTTGAACTGGCTGATAAACCGGTAAAAAATCCTAAGACTGCTGATGAAGGGGGAGGGAGAAAAACAGAACATCCAAAGGAGAATGCGAACCAAAAGAAAACTCCATGGAAAGCCTCCTCTCACTGTCCGCACTGCAACACACCGATCAACGTCGCGATGGAATACGAGGGCATCAGAACATATGCGACGGCGTTACAAGCTGTCAAAGGCAATGCAATTCGGGTAGGGCAGAGGAAACCCGAATGTGTTTCCAATCGGGATGGCCCGAGTCGACAAAACCGAACAGATAACGGGAGCATGGACAGAAATCAAAACAACAGACTTAAATGTCGTCTTGGGTAAAAAGGGTGATAGGGCTATTTTTCGCTCGGTCGATTCCAAAATGACAAAAAAAACTGGGCAGGACGAAAAGAAACAGTTTACATGGAGAGAAAAGGAGGAATGGAAAATGAAGGCTGATATTACCGGGGGCCCTGTAATACGTCTGGATCCGAGTGTTTCTTTTAAGCCGACTCGGGGTGAATCATCTGGCACAAAGGAAGTGGAAATTTTTATGCCTGTGGATTCGGATGAAAATAAAGAAAAAGGAAAGAAAGAATTAGGGCTCGACGAAGAGAAAAAGGCTGAGGAAAAAGATGAAAAGGTTTCTGATGCTGAGTGCTTTGCAGTGAGAGAAAAAGAAGAAGACCTCTGCTCAGTTTTCTCTACTATGAAGGACTTCGATCCAGAAATTGGAGTATGATGTAGATTTTCCGTGTGAGGAAAATGAAGACCTGAAGATGAACCGTGATTTAATGGTGGTAGAGATAAACGCTATGACCCTGGATTCAACTTTCGATCCAGAAATTGGAGAAATTAGTCAACTGAGTTTGGAGGGAGTCAACATCTCTGCCCATGAAGTGAATTACTGTTCTCAATGGGTCATTAATAACGTGAATAAGTTCAGGAAGAAGATGGGTGTTTCATTAGATGTATGAAAAATTTATCGTATTTTTTCTTCTCTGAAATAGAAAAAAGAAGAGTGCTCTCGAGTAAAGCAAGGTCTACTCTAAAAGAGAAAAAGAAAGTGAGTTGTGGTACCCCTAGGGAGCTTAAAAGATTGGAGTCATCCATAAACTAGGACGGAAGAAAAAAAGAGGGCAAGGCAGCTGGCGTGATTAAAGACGATTTGTGAATGATAGGGAAAATTGTGTCTTGGAATGTCCATGGGGTGAATAACAGGAGTAAAAGGCTAGTTATTAAAGGATGTTTGAAAAAATGGAAGCCTGCAATTGTGTCTGCAAGAAACGAAAATTGAAGATCATTCCTCTGATGTGATAAACAGTTTATGGTGTGAGAACAACTGGGATTGACATGCATTACCCGCTAAAAGGATTAGCTGGTGGGATGATTATCTTTTGGAAGGAGGATTGGGTGAATTGTGTGGATGTAATCATAAACGAATGTACCATGTCCTATATTTGTAGAAATTGTAAGGAGCATGTTGAATGGATGTTCACTGGTGTTTATTGTAGAGGTAATAAAGTGGATAAGACAATTCTATGGGAAGAACTGGAGAAATGCAGAATCAAATGGGGAGGAAAGTGCATTGTTGGGGGTGATTTCAACATGACATTAAGAAGAGAGGAAAGAAGTGGCAACAATTTTTCGGCAACAGAAGCTTCTGAGTTTGTCATATAAACTGGTATTGATATTCCTTATATTCTAGGGCTTGTTATGACCAAATGGTAATGAAAGGGCTTGAGGAAATACGTTTGGGCGTACTGTTTTGAAGCTGAGTAGCTATTACTTTCTCTGTACTTTGTCTCCATGCCATCTACGTTTCATTATTTAAGAAAAACGACACTTAAAAATGAGTGTTGCATCCCTCATTTCTCTCTGCAAATATTCTTGTACTGGTGAGGGCACTTGGTATTTTTTATGTTCTGGAATGTTTGGTTGCTACATGGTTTTTGATTGCAATGGATTTGCTTTCTTTTGTTAGATCACAATAAATTGTGATTTTGAGATTCTTGTTTTGCACCATGAGATTCGTTTAGGATTTAAAAGATACTAAGAATATCCGTGTCTGCCCATGATCTGTTCTGTTTGATATGGTCAGTTTTATGAAATTCTGAAAGTTTTATGATTTGACGTGCATATTATTTGGATGAGTTCTTGAATGCTGCTTTGGGGATGAGAGAAAGAGGACGGAGAAGGAAGATGGAAGATTGCCAGAATAAATTATAATACAAGTTTGTAATAAAATCTTCTTCTTCTTCCTCCTTGAGATGTAGGAGCCTCAGAAGACGGTAACACAAAGATGGCGGAAACAAAAGAACGCATAATCATGTTCCCCTTCACGGCACAAGGCCATATCATCCCCTTCCTCGCTCTAGCCCTTCATATTGAGAAAAAAACCAGAGGCTCCTACGCCATGACATTCGTCAACCCCACAAAAAACATCATGAACCTCAAGTCATCTCTTCCCCCAAGCTCATCCATCCACCTTTTGGAGATCCCCCTTCGACAGCTCCAGCCATGGCCAGCTCCCTCCCGGCGCAGAGAACTGCGATGCCCTTCCTTACCACCTTGTCCCTCACCTCCTCCAAGCCTCCGCGTCTCTCAAACCTGTCTTTAAAGAGCTCATAACGGAGCAGATAAAGGTAGATAATGGCCGACGTCCCCTCTGCATTATCGGCGATATCTTCTTCGGGTGGACGGCTAGTGTTGCAAGGGAGCTTGGCATCTTCCATGTCGTGTTTAGTGGGTGCTGGTGCATTCGGTTTGGCTTGTTATTACTCCTTGTGGACCAATCTTCCTCGCCTGAAATTCGCAGGAGATGACGAGTTTACGTTGCCGGATTTTCAGGAGGCGTCGAAAATTCGCCGGACCCAGCTGCCTCTTTCCATGGTGGAGGCTGACGGGACTGACTCATGGTCAGTTTTTCAGAATTCGAACCTGCCTGAGTGGGTTAACTCGGACGGGATCTTGTTCAACTCACCGGAGGAGTTTGATCGGATAGGAACGTTGTATTTTAAGAGAAAGTTAGGTCTATCAGTTTGGTCAATTGGGCCCATTTGTTTGCCGGAACAAAGCAGACCACGAGCCGGCAAAGAAGACGGAATTGTCTCACCAGAGCTCTGCAAAAAGTGGCTAGACCAGAAGCCTGTAAAATCAGTGTTATACATCTTATTTGGGTCAATTAACACAATCTCTGCAGCCCAGATGAGTCAATTAGCCATGGCGTTAGAATTCAGCGGCAAGAATTTCATCTGGGTGGTTCGGCCACCAACCGGATTTGACATAAACTCAGACTTCAACGCCGAAAAATGGCTTCCGGAAGGATTTTCAGAGAGAATGAGTGAGTCAGGTCCGAGGGTTATTAGTACAGAAATGGGCACCCCAGGTAGAGATTTTGTCACATCCCTCGGTCTCTGCTTTTCTGAGTCACTGCGGGTGGAACTCTGTGATTGAATCTCTCAGCCGTGGGGTACCTCTACTGGGTTGGCCAATGGCGGGCGAGCAGTTCTTCAATGTCAAGTTCTTGATGGAAGAGCTCGGGGTCTGCGTCGAGGTGGCGAGAGGAAATACATGCGAGGTCAAACAGGAAGACATTGCAGAAAAGATAAAGGTAGTAATGGATGAGAGAGAGAAGGGGAAGGATACGAGAAGGAAAGCTGAGAAAATGAAGGAGACAATCATGGCTGCGACGAAGAATGAAGATGGTTGGAGAGGGTCTTCTGTAAAAGCCATGGATGCGTTCCTCGAGGCTGCTTTGACGAGGAAGGTGGTGGAAAACGGATTACAGTTTAATTAAAACTGATAACATCTTTTTTTCAAATTCATATTTCTTTTCGTAAATTAAAAGCACGGGGAATTGGGGCCGCCATGGGTGGTGGGGTTAGACTTTTTGACGACAATAATACATTGTCACCTTCTATTTTTCCACACGTAGAGGAAGGAACACGTCACGTGTGATCTCAGTTTTGACCAGTTCACATGTTTTGTCATTTCATGGTGTTGCAGAGATTTTCCTTCTCTTTAAACTATCATATAAATGTGTATATATTATACACCATCATGGGATGTCAATAACCAAATGATAGTTAATTACACTACTACCCAATAAGTCATTCGCACATCTCACTTCTTGACCCTAATTAACACCCAGAAACTGTTCTTTTTAAGTCTATACATATGCAGAATCTTACCTCATCACAAATATATATATATATATATATACATATAATTGTTAAAATAGATAAATTCCTCTTTATTACAGTATGTAATAATTCAAAACAAAAAGACTGAAAGGTTAGGAAGAATGTGCTTTGAAAAAAAAAACAATCATTTTAAAATCACTTTTAACAAGTAAGCAAGCATCTTTCCATCAAATCCAAGATGCACTCAAATTGCAAAACATGCACACTAATGTCGTTCCATAAGGGTTTGATTATGATCAGCTACCGAGCAAAATGTCTATATACACTAAACTATAATATCATATTCCTTTACTCTCCCTGCAACGGTTTCTTTCTCCTGATATATCGGGTTAAACCCCTTACCAAAAAAATTAGAACACAGACACTGATGTTGCGTACTCATCAGGAAGAACCTCCATTATTGCTCCACCAGAAGCTAACAGAAAAGCTTGTTGTTAGAGATCGCACATAGTGCCACCATTTCGGCGGGATGTAAAGCATTTCGCCTTCCTCTAAAATACAGTCCACAAATTCTAGCTCAACTGCCTTAGGAAATTCTTTCTCGTTTATATTGTCTAGATCAACCTACAAATAAGGTTAGTGTTAAAATTGGACATCTGTTTTCATAGAAACCGACAAACAATATTAGCCTCATTTAGCTCTGAAACTCCTACATACAACAAAAACCAATACTGGACTTGCCAAATTTTGAAGAAAGGTAAGGACAAGCATTAACAATTTTAATCAGGAAGATATCTTCACTGACAAAAGAGAGAATGTTTGCACAAATTACATACTTTACTAAGCTAAAGAAAAGGGAAGAAAGAAGAAGCAAGAGAAAGAAACAAATTTCCTTCTGTTTAGATGTTTGAAAACAATAAAGAAATAGAATGGAATTCTTTGTAAGTGCTTTTTTACGTTGTTCTCTTCGTTAATGTAGACTAGTCGATAGCTATATTTAACATCAAAATGGTCCACACAGTAAAAAAATCATAAAAGCAAGAAATATTTCCATTTTCCACTAGTTTGAAGGAATTAAGGGGGGAAAAAAAGGTTTGGAGATGTAAATCTCATTTGCAAAACCCCATTGCTATAAAAAGAAAATCTTCCCTTTCCCTTCCTAAAATTTCCTCCCATTTCCCATCTCAAAAAGAAAGAGGGGGGAGAAAAAGGCATCCTCCCATTTCTATCAGTGCATACATAAACAAGGATTAAATTTGTTCATTCTTCAAGTTCTAGTAATGTAACTTTTCTGTGAATTAACAAATCAAACAAAAGCCAAGAAAGTTTTCTGATGCTAAATGTTAAGACTCTATACCAAGGGACAACCCCTGATGAGTGATGCCAAGTGCCAACATTTCCCCGGACATCAAGGGTCCGTGTCCCACAGTTTTCAGCTTATTAGTTTTTCTGAGAAAAACTAACAAATAGATAAGCTAATTATGCCACATACCAGCTTTAAATTAACAACTAAAAAACCGGAATGCCATGAGCCAAGACTGCCACGCAGCTTAATTCAATCAGCATGCATTCCGAACACAAGGTCTGGTTCACATATCATGGATAAGATGTAAGGTGGAAACCCACAAGTTTTGTTGTTTGCTGGTTTCAAGGACCGGTATAATAATATAACCAAGCCTAGAAAGAAAATGGATCAGAAGCTTTGGCACTGGATATCCGCAGGGGAATTATAACATTCTAACCATGAAAATGAAATATACGACTCTGCAGAGTATTGAGAAGACTAACAGTCTTGGTATGCATATCTTTTCATGCCAGCATATGAGAGAGAGGAAAGGAGAGAGAGAAGCATCCAATGGATTAAGTTCATGAAAACCACTTCGAATACGGAACCATATTGTATAGATGCTACCGCCAAAATATGAGCAAATCCAGAAAAATCTCCAGTCAAAGGAACTGTTCAACAGGAGTTACCTGGCTAGAATTGCAAAGCATGGTTTCAGAATATGGGTAAAGTTCCTCAGAGAGTGATGCAGGATAGAGCCTTACATACTTCTTGCCAACAACCTGGAAACAGAGAGGCCAAATATCTAAAGCCAGAGGTATTTCCAATAAATGCAATGACACATAATTTGCATAAACGCATATAGCACAAAGGAGAGGAAACATTCAAGAGAATGCTATCAAATGATAAAAAAGCAGAAAATATTTGTGCATATATAGATTAGTTAAGCAAGAGAGAGCATATGCAACACGCATCAGTCGAAAGTTTAAGATCCAAAGCAATTAGAAAATAACATGAAAAGGAAGTAGCTTATATCAATTAATGAAAAGCAAATTTTCCTTTTTTTTTCTTTAGGTGTCGGGGAGTGCGTGGGAGTGATTTGAGAAGGCAGCAACATACAATACCTGAGCAAGTATATTATGATGTGGATCATGGTGCAAGGGTGTCACTGTCCCAGCTGGACCAAACCAAGCATTGAGAGGTCTTAGCTCCCCACCACCAGTAAAACAGTAGTCAGGAGTACAAATGTCCTCCTTTAACTCCCTGATCTGCCATTTGCATACAATAAATAAATATATATATATATATGTGTGTGGTTCAGTATGAAGTAATGAATTTGAGAGAACGCATAATAAGATGTACACGCACCTGATCAAACAATGGATGCTGAGCTAGATAAGAAGGGGTTACGGAAGAACAATTACTGGATTGAATCCTCTCCAGGAATTGTGAAAATGAGATGAGCTCTTGCTTCCAGTCTGTGGATAGATAGTTCTTCCCAACCTGCAAAGTATTTGGACTTTACCAGTTTTCAGTCATTAAAAACAAATAACGATTAACCAATCATATTGGAATTATCAGCCAAGAGACTAGAGGAAATTGAAGGAAGCATCAAAACTAGAGGTAAGGAAAAATGAAAAAATACAAATAAACAGATATTGTTTTTGACATAACACCTACAGCACTAGAGCTAAAAGGTAAAGAATGTCTTTAGTTTAATCGTCTTGTGCATAGGCTTCGATGAAGTCTAATCACTAGGACAAAGTTTTTAAGAGTAGCAAACAATAGATAGTAAGAATCATTAAATGTTAAATGCTTCTATAAAGTTTCCTCGACTCTAAAAGAAAAAGAGAATCAATCTTTCTTGATTAATGCCCTTCAGAATAGGATTTGTCAAATCACCTCAACTGGCACCGTTCGACCACCAGCAACCCTTTTGAGATAATACATGTCATTCCACTTTGTTGTGGCTGGCCAGTGAGCCATACAGTCAGTTATTATAACTGGAGAACCTGTTAGGAAATATTCACGCAGAAACCCCTCCAAGGATAGAGCAGACCTTTTTACTACAATTTGACAAGATAAAGACCTAGAAGGCAAAATCCGAAGCACCTGCATAGTTTGAAAATGAGAAATTATTCACACTTTTTATTTAAAAAAATGATAAATTACAACCATATGTGCTAACAGATTCTCTTCATTGCCCCCTAACAACAAGACCATGACCATCTTGTTTAAAAACATGTACAGACAACTTCCCTTCCACTAAATAGCAAAAGAACTAAGGGAAGCTAGCCATCATAGTATGACAAAGAAAGGAACAGGTACCCCTGTCTTTCTCTCAGTAACATTTGTGTTCTCTTTATTGCCAGTAATTCTCAATACCGGTTAAATAATTAGTTTTCCCAAATAAAACCATTACATTTACCTACATAATTAACTAACTACAACAGCACTTCACCACACACTCCTATTAGATATCAAGAATAAAATTCAGCCCTCTTCAAGTTCCTTCGTGAACTTAATGGGTGGAGAACGTTAGATTTTTCCCTCCTTTCTTTGTCATAGATGTTCTCAAAATCTCATTTTGTTTCCACAAAAATCTGAGAAAGGTGTTTAGTTTCTAGAATTTTTTTTTAAAAAAGCGAAAATCTAAAAAAGAAACATGTTTACTGAATTCATTGATTGTGAACATCCGAAACTAAGCTTGTTTTCTATTTCATAAGAACTACATCCCGAATTGAATAAACAACCAATGATAACTCAAAGAAACAAATAATTAAAAAAATAAGAACCTACTACATGGACTAAACAGATAAAAGGTTTAATTCTAAAATCAATGAAATATTATTCTGTCCCTGATGTGAACAGTGCATGTGATTTACACTTTCAAGAGGACGCAATTACAACACCAATCTCCACTTGAATTGTTAGGTATAATTCAGCTTCAGCTTATCACTCAAATTAATGGTGCTTATATATAAAGCCTTAAAACTTTTGACTTTTTTTTTTAATCAAAAAGAAAAAAAAAAAAAAAGGAAAAGAAAATTTCACTTTCCGTCGTGTTCAAAGATAAACTGATGCTGAACAGAAATGAAGTACCTAGAGGAACACCATGTGGAAAACTCTATGCAACTAAAACTTACAGAAACCAAACACGTCCTAAGAAATTTCTTGATTCAGCATTCATCATGCATTGCCTTCTCGCTTTTCTTCTGGCCTTTGATCTTCTAA
>NW_019014608.1:755294-767333 GCF_000150535.2 Carica papaya
CTCTGGTGTTGCTGTGTGTATGTTCAGGTCTACTAATGTGTATATGGCATAGTTCATGTTTGTTGTGGAACATTTTGTGTTTTAGATACCTTTTTAATGTTTTATGGTCAACTTTGCTGTAACAGGAGACTTTTTGCAGTAATAATGGTGGTTAAGAAGAGATTGTTATTCTCATATTTAAGAATGAGAGATGTAGTTAAAAAAGGATTATCATACTCGTTACAGATTGAGCTATGAGCTATGTTTGGAACTAATTTAAAAATTTTATAGAATTCAGTTGCAAATCCACACCTAGTTTGGGAAAGTATGTAAATTCTAGTGGAAGGATATTAAAAATTAACCTCATATGGGACTCATGAGGAATGAGAAAAAGATGCATTATAAATTCTTTTAAAAATGAAATTTTAACATTTTTTAGGGAGTATTTTCACATCTCCTAGTTGGAGCAAGTATAGATTTACGGAGAAATTCCACAAAAATTCTAGATTTGTCCCAAAGGTTTCATTTATTTGATTTTCCATTTCTCTAAAGTAGCATATGCTTTAACTCCGTTCTGGACCAACTGTTTCCGTATATATCTGCAGGAAGATCCAACAACAAGGAGGTGGTTGCAACAGTTGCTTCACAATGTTAGTGTGAATCGAGTTCCTGCGCTTCAGGCCGGCGCAGGATTTGATCACATGATGTGAACTAAATCATCGACATCGTTAATGGTCTAGATCAGTCTTCTGCTTTAGGAATTTCCTGGTCTAATCAACTCTTCTTTTTTGGTATGTGAATCGCCATAGAACTATTCTGGTTAGTGGAGTGTGAGAACAAGCTTGGGGTAAGATGGGCAATTCGGTATTTAAGGTTGAAAGGGAAGAAAGCTATTTATAACTGCCTTTCCTTTTCCCGCTCGGTGCCGAAGCTGCGTCTTTGGTTACAGAAATTGGGGATGTCCCTCTTATCCTCGAGAGTGAAAAGAAATGCTTACTCTCTCTGATTGGGAGTAGGGCTTGTAAAGAACTAACAGGCGGCTTATTTTGTTAGTTGGTGGCTCTTACCGACTAAACATTAATTGCAAATTCCGCTATTATTTATATATAATAAATAAATTTTATTAATTTCTTTAAATTTTCCCTCTTGAAGGCACCCGTTCGTTGGTGAGTAAAATACTGTGGTTTCTTGCAAGGAAAATCAGGTTTTGTTTGAGAAATGAGAATTTTCTTTTGTTTTATTAATTTTTTTTTAAAGATTTATGTATTTGTTTGAACATAGGAGTTGAATGAAAATGGAAATACTTTTAAGGAGTATTATATTTAAACTTTAACATGAACGAGGAAGTAGTTGAAAAGTTTTTAATGTTTTTTTGAAGAAATTATATTTATACTACTTGAGTTGAAGACTACCATGCTTTTTTTCTCGAAACATAAGTTCGAAGATGAAAATTAAAACATCTTCGGATCATAGGTTTGGCAATTGTAATCTTCTAGCTTTACATTTAGTCTAGGACATTGTCAGCACTTCATGCTTTAGATGTTTCTTGGGATTTTATGTATACACATGTATGTAAATATGGAACCACAGCTGAAGACAGGCAAATAATGCCTGAGCATAACACCTGTAACATCATGCCCTAAATATGTCTTCAAAATTTATTGTTTATTGCCGGGTGCAAACAAAGCACTCGTGTCAGAGACTCAACACGAACTGATTTGTGTTTCTTAGAAAATAAGAGATGTAATTTTTTTGATTCTGTCGTGCTAACGGTTTTATTGGCAACATGTCACGAGACCAGTGACAAGTTGTTGAAGGAAGAAGAGGAAAAAATTAGAGAACCACAATCAGGAGTTTTAAGCCTTCATCATCTGCATTTAACAACTTCACCTTTCATAGCAAGTGAAAGGGCATCAAGACAACCTCCATTCTCCACTTCCACCCCAGGCATGGCCACGGCTCTGCTCCCTACAAACCCATCTTCTCCAATTCTTATCTTTCCGAACTTAACCTTCCCCGCTTCACCTTCATATATGTGTCCGAACAGCAGTGCATCGTGCTCTATGCACCCACCTCTCTCTATTTCCACCATTTCAGGATTGAGTAAAGCTTCCATGCTATCCACGTAAGTCACTTGACCTATCTCAATTTCTGATCCCATGAGCTTCATCCACAACACAAACAAGAAGCTTCCACTAGTCATTTCCATGAAATAATCCCCAACAACAGTTCTGAAAGCCTGCCAAACAGTGTCCATAAAAGCACCTAAACTCCAAATCTGCATCGTTTCCTCATCTCTCTTCTTTCCCACGAGAGTCCATTTGGCTATGACGCAAGCTAGTGCCGCCAAAATCCCAGTAGAAACCCAAAATAAAGGAAACAACCAATACAGTGGAAGTTCCACGTTTTCTTTCACGTGAAGAATCCAGTTCAGAGGCGCAAAAATTGCTAGCCCAAGGAGAAAATGAGGCATAACAGTTTGCAGTAAAGGTTGAGCAACGGTGGCCCATGAGGTTTGGGACCAAGTTCTCTCCAGGGTCATCTTTTCTGCACGTTTTTTCGCCATTGTTGCTGCCATCGGGCAACCTGATAGATCAACTTTTACATCGGATTGTTCCAGGAAGAACTTCCAGGCCTCTGGAAGTGGTTCCCCATTTCGCAAATGCTGGCAAATCTCATAAATCAATGAGCGGCCATGATCAATTGAAGCACTTTGGGAACAAGATGTTGCCCGGATGATGTCAACCTCATGGCAGCGCAGGAAAGGATTGAACTCCAATGCTTCTGCTTCTTCCCGTGTAGCATTTTCTTCAACAGTGATGTCCCCGACATTAATATAAGGGAACTCAATCTCATCCCAAGGTCTGCTGCAGTCAAGTGCAATTTCCTGGACTGCCTCATCATCTGGTACTGGTCTTATTTGCATCTGAAAGATATAGCGAACCCCATAACTGGAACTCACACGTTTCTGGAAATCTTCAGCAAGAAAAAGTAAGGGGCGAGTATCCTTTTCGTCCCGTGGAATAGTTCCTGTTTCTGGTGGAAGAATCCCGATAGGCTCTACCTTACCAGAATCCTCATTAATTTCTTCATTATAAGGCGTTAACTTGAATTTCACATACATTTCCTTTCCATCTTCAAAACGAAGAAGTCTACAGAAATTTGAGTAATAATGCAGTTCTGTGTATGAGTTGGCTAGGCGTAGGGATGCCCAAACTGCATCACGCACATGCGGGGCCTTTTTCACATGCTCCTCCCTTGCAGCTAGACCACAAACTAGCCACGTTGCAAAATCAGCAATAGTGCGAGCATAGAATGCCTTTCCTGTTTTTAGAGTCAAGTCAAGAAGGGGACTGCTACCATCATCTGAAAGTATTTTTATTGCTGCCCCACGTGCATCAATCCGTGCATCATCATCAGCGGCCAAGCTATTACTATGCCGGACTAGAACAGGGTAGACCCGTCCAGGATGAAAGATTTTGTGACTGCCAAATCCTTCAATCTTCTCATAAATTTTCAAGTGTCCCCTCCCTGCAACACCGACTCTGTGGAAATATCTTGACTTGACCTTCAAAGTGGTGGCAGCCAAAGTTGCAGCCAGATTCCCAACTATCTTCTTATATTTCATGTCCATCTCTTCTATTCTGTCATCCAAAACATGATAAGTGTTTTTGACCATGACCGGAACTTGGGACCCAACATAGACACCGCCTCTCTGGAGAACTGAATTCACTGGAGCTACTGAGAGTGCACCAAGAATAACGTCTCTTTGAACCGTTGAACCTGGGAGGATTAGGCTATGACTTCCAACAACTGAATTGTCTTCTATTTTTACTTTCCCCCGAACAAAGCCACCAGGGGAATAGAACCCAGAAATGATTCGACTGAAGTCACCAAGATGGACGCCAGAACCGATTGCAATCAGTTCTGGGTTCGAAACTGGATTGATTGCTCTGATGGAACAATGCTTACCTACCTTTGCGCCCAGAAACCTTAAGTAGATGCAGAAGGCTTCTGTCCCAGACAAGAGCTTGGCAAATCTGAGGTGACAGGCAATGGTAATCCTATGGCGAAGCCATGTTTTTAGATGATATTGCTCTGTTCGTTGTTTATCAGCAAGAATGTGAGTCAAAGTGCACGTGACGATGCTGAGTACAAGACCATGAAGGAAGTAAACGGTGGCCATTGAGATAGCAAAGGCAGCTGGATTTGACGGGATATTTGCAAACATGGTAGTATAGGCAATAATGGGAAATACAATCCAATGAAATGCTCCAGATATACAGACAAATGCGAAGTGCTTAGGGGATGCAGGATTTTGAGTTAGCCAAATGCAGAGGAAGTAGATAAAAGCTGCTGAAAGGGTGCCAAGGAAACTGACTAAATATATGCCAATGAAGTGATAAATGGCCTCATTTCGAGTCTGACCAGCAGTAACTGGCAACACTTGTCCCTAAAAACATGACAAACAAGGGGCCTTGATCAGTATCTACTTTAATTGCAAGAAAGAAGAGCATTTATATATGTAGACATTGCTTGAAGGAAGTCTCTTGATGATGTTTGTATGCAGAAATAACATTGTAATCATTGCTAACCATCACGGCTGACCAACTAAAAAGATTCCAAATTTACAAATTGATATGTTGCAGACCATATGAGAATATCCATGAAGGCAGACAAAAGTAAATTTAAATGTTGTCATTCAGTTGCACATAATTTAAATGTTGCCATTTTTCGTCTTTCTCTAAAACCTCCTACTCACTACTGATTTCCTCTTCTTCTTTTCTTGCCATTTGCTAAATCAAGAAACTTTTTAATCCATAGTTTTTCTTCTTATTTCGAGACAAATGTAGTCTGAAATGAGAAATAGATACTATTGAGAGTTTTTGAACAGATCTATCACTACTGTTTTTTTTTCTTTTTTTTGGGGTGGGCGGAGGGAGGTATCCAGTAGAGTTTAACTGTAATCTCGAATGGGTGGAAACTGGATTTTTGTAAAAGTTTCCACAAGTTAAATGTGTATTCAGATAGGATCCATCAGAGGAAAAGAAAATCATATAGGCACTTACCTTCTGAATATTGTTAACCTTGGAAGACTTGAGTACAGGGTTGCCCACATCACTCTTCTGCAACGGCAACACGTTAGCTCCTTCTAGCAATGTGCTCCCTTTTTGAATTACAGCATATGGACCAATAGACGAATTTCTACCAACTCTAATTGGATGGAGGCGCAAAATTCCACTCCTCACTTCATGACTTTGAATCAATGCCCCCTCCGCTATTACAGCTCCATCTCCAATTGAAACCAGAGGTGGGTCTGTAATGTCAACTGTGTCCAGCAAAACTGATGATCCAATCCTAGTTCCCAGCATCTTAAACCAATAATTTAGGAATATTGTTCCCCTCAAATGTTCAGCAAAAACTTTGGAAGAAATTTGTTGGACTTTGTAAAGTGCCCACCACTTAACAAAGTCCATTGACCAAATTGAAATTTCATAATTAAGGGCATAATTTGGTTGTAGAAAAGGATTCCCAAAGAAAGCGATGCAAATGCAGGTTAAGACAATGCAAAGGATCCAAGCAAAGGGAGCAAGAAAAATTGGAAACAAATAGTCTGACCAGGGAATTTCGAGCACTGAGTTATGGATGGTTGAGACAAAGCTTATGAAAGCAGAAAGTGACACATAAGCAGGAAATATAAGCATGGCAGATATATATATCAGGGCAAGAAATTGGACAGACCAGATACCCAATCGGCGGAAATTGGAGATCTCTGTCACTAGGTCATCAGATTTAATAGCAGAATCTGTAGGATAAGACGTGGTGATTGTTAGTTGAGGTTGAGACTTTTGTACAATATTCTCACAGAAGCTTGCCAAGTCTGCAATGCAGGTTGCTGTAAATATATCAACTGCTCCAATAGGCACTCCAAGATAGTCTGAGAGCTTTTGGGCTGCACTTACTACACCAATGGAATCTATTCCATAAGACACAATGCTCTCTGTGGCAGAGATTTTCGCAATAGGAATCCCAGTCTGATGAGAAACAAGCTCCTTCAGAAACTCCACAATATCTCTATTATTTGATTTGGGGTTTGGTAAAGGACTGCTAACTGGGTGAGAGCAAGGTGTATACCCCTCCCTACATGTACCTGTAGTCAATGATCGATGTAAAATTTTCTTCGACAAGATTGGTTCTGGAATTATGTTCAAAGTTCCATCAGTAAACTGCTTGAGACATTCGAATCTCCTTATTTTTCCAGATGTTGTTTTACTAATCGTCTTGGGCTTGATCAACTTGACAGCAGCAACATTAACGCCATGTTCTTCTGAAACACGGGTTTTAATTTGTTCAACAATATGTTTGTCAACGGGCTTACCATCTCTTAACTCGGCAATCACAACCAACCCCACTTGATCAGAACCATCAGGAACTGAAATTCCCTTTGCTGAAAGAACTTCCTCTGGAACACCAATGACAGCACAACATCCTGGACGTATAAGTTCTGATGAAGTCTCAACTGTCTTTTCTACATCTGCTGAGTAAATGTTCCTTCCTGCTACAATTATAAGATCTTTAATTCTTCCAGTGATGAACAATTTTCCATCAATTATTCGTCCCAGATCTCCAGTTCTTACATATCTTCTTTCTGCATTGTTTTGAACCTTATTTCTGAAAGTGTTCTGGCTGAGTTCTTCCCTCCCCCAATACCCAACTCCAGCACTTGGGCTGCTAATCCATATTTCTCCTTCTTTTCCATCTTCTTTGAACTCTTCATGATTGTCCGGATTGACTATCCTGAAGTCAACATCTGCATTGTCTGGACTGACATACCCACAGCATACTCTTCCCTGCCAATCAACCATGATGGGCTTCCCTTCTCCATATGCACAACTAACAAAGACACAATTTTCTGCAAGACCATAACCTGGAGCCATCACTTCTTGAGAAATTCCAAACGGACGAGTGAGCTCAACAAATCTCTTCAAAGTTTTCTGCCTCACTGGTTCTGCAGCAACCATAAGAAAAATAACTGAAGAAAGGTCATATTTTTGGACTCTATCCTTGTGAGACTCCAATCTTCGGACCACCATCTCAAAAGCAAAGTTTGGTCCAGCACTGTGAGTAGCCCTGTATTTGCTCATGGTCTGAAGCCACGAGAGAGGATTCTTGATGAATGTCAGTGGGGAAAACAATATTGCCGATCCACCACTAACCAAAGCAGTAAAAAGTCCCCCAATAAGCCCCATATCATGATATTGAGGAAGCCAGCTTACTAGTATTGTCTTTGAGGTGCTCTTGTATCTTCTTCGCATCAGCTTCACATTATGAATTAGACCACCATGAGTAATCATGACGCCTTTAGCATCACCAGTGGAGCCTGATGTGAACTGTAGAAAACATAGATCATCTGGATAAGAGTCAGATTGATCAGCTATGGATTCATAGTTTAAACCTTTAGAATTTTTAATCCAAGAATCTGTGTGCAACCAGGGAAGGTTGGGCCACTGAGCTGCAGATTTCCCCTTCTTTCCACTCAATGTGAGCAGACTTTTTACTGCACCTACTCGAATTGCTGAGTGATAAGAAATTGTTGATAAAATGGCCACTGCATTGCATGATTTTGCGATGTTTACAATCTTCAAAAGCGCTTGCCCACCTCTTTCCAGAGGATCTGGGGGAAGAACTGGGACAGGTAGTACCTTAGCTCTTAGGCATCCAAAGAATGCATCAATAAAGTCAAGACCTGGGATATAAACCAGAAGGACTCTGTCACCAGTCTTCATAGCTGGTTTTTGGCATGTCAAGATCTTATGAGCAATGCAATAGGCATTAGCGTTAAGTGTTTCATATGTCCTCTCACACAAAACTTCCCCTTGATCATTGATCCAAGTGTAGAGTGTCTTTTTCTGAGTGATCCTGTGAGTTCCCCAATGCTTCAAGTAGCAATCAAGACTAGACAGTTGAGGGAATTCGACTCCTGGGAATTCATCCAATTCTTTTGATCTCCACCCCGAAAAATCAGATTGCAGCTGAAACAAACTCTGCAGAGAGCAGCGGTGGCATTTGATTAAGATAAGCTATAATGTTTGAGGAAAAAAAAAACAATTTCATTCCTTCATCACCTTAAATATCTAAAATGAAAATTTACCCTAACATATGGGAATATTGGCACAGAGTTGTCATTTGCAAAGTGCTTGCAGATTAGAGCCATGGCATAAGATGAAATTCTCTCAGTAAGCTCAAATGCGGTCAACCCACCTACATAGTAGGTGTTCCTTTTTCCTTGAAGTTCAGACTCAAACTTTTCATAAAATCCCTCCTTGATATCTGCATCCAAATTAACAATCAGCATCCTTAGACTAGCATCAGAAATAGAAGCACCTCGTGGAGCATACCTTGGCTACCAACATGAGGAAAATACTTAAATCGTCGTTGTAAAACCACTTTCTGAACTTCTCCTCCCATAGATTTAGCTGCATTGATTGCACGCTCAGTGACAGTAGGCCCTTTTAACATCAACAGAATTTCCATAAGACCAGAACAAGAAAATGTCCGTTTCAGAAAAGAATTTCTGCATCGCGACTGGATGTCCAACTGTTGTGGGATCATTCATATATTCACCAAAATAATAAAAGCCCATTGGAATATCTTCTAGTCCTTTAATCTTCAAAACAGTTGTGTAATAGTCAATTGTTTCCACTTTACTGAACATCTCCTTCTCAAGCTGGTCAATATCCATCACCCCAGTTTCACAGTGGTCTGTAATAAAAATGCCCAGTTGGAAACCGCAGAAGAGGAAATAAAAGAAATAAACAGAAAGAAAGAGAAATCCCTAGTTGCCAAGCATGACAAACCTGTAGAGTTTGAAGGTGCTGCTAGGTAAGTTTTCCTATTATTGAAAGGAAAGGCACCTGTGAAGATGATTTTATCAAAATAAAAAATTTTGGTTTCCCCATTAATATCTTTGGCATTAACAGTGACATTTACTGAATTGCGCCTAACTGCCAATACTTCAGTGTTGCAGAGGATTTCCACAGGAAGAGATTCACGTATCTTCTGCCAAAGACTCGTGTATCCACCTTTAAGTCGTCGTATTTTTCCAGCCATGGAGGTTCTAGTGAACTCATGAACAAATGCATAGGGCATGTCTTGTACAAATCCATAACCAGAAGCAGTATATCCATAAGCCACGGATTGAGGAACGCATTTAAATCCGTGGGCCTCAAGATAACTTGGAGTCAAATCTGAAGCAAACTCACTAACAGCATGAATTCCAAATCGACCAGAAACCTTTGCCCTATCCTGTGGAGAAACAACATTTCTCAAATAAACTAATTCCCAATCTTTCATGAACAAGGTAGCTCACTTAGTGAAATAGAAATTGACCTGAAGTTCCAAGGTCAGTGAGATCACAGAGACGTAATCATCTGCAACTTTGATGTCCTGATATTTTCCTGTAGAACTGTTAATCAGTGCAAGCTTGTGGGAGTCCATTTCTTCAAATTCAGACCCAGTCTCTTTCGCCAAATGGAAGATAACTGGTGCACTGTTGGCTGCAAGCACCTGGCCACCCAGATCGTAAATCTTCCCTGCATATAATTGTGTTCTACATATGGTCAAAATAATTGGCAAATCTATACACTGAAAGAGTCATTGTTTCTGTACCTTCAATTTCAACTGATTCACACATGCCACCAACAGTGTGATACTTCTCCAACACAGTGACATTGTTGTAACCAAGCTTGGCTAGTGCATAAGCAGCAGATAGGCCACCTGGACCAGCTCCTACTATCCCTATTCTTGTGTTCAGAGGTAGGCATGGGTGTAGCTTCAAGAACTGATCTTCTATTGGCTTTCCAGGGTCCATCGTTTCTTTAGTTTAGTCCTCCTGTTGGTAGTGGCGAGAGAACATAAGCAAAAAGCTGAGTCCAGCTTCCATCTAGTTCTAGATGCCAAATTCTGCAACCCATGAATGTGCATTTGTCACGATAGCTAAAGAAGGTCTAAGTGACCTTAAAAAGTCCAAACAAAATCAAAGGCGCAACAAAGATAGAGATAAAAAACTTGTGGAAGACCAGAACCCAACAGATATAAAATGCTTCTAATCATTTAGTAGGGACTTAGCACATCAATCTTTTAATGAATCTCTTTTTCTTCTGTCATTAAATTGAGATGAGAATTAGTTCCTAGCAGCTGGTGCGTAACTGTAAGGGAACAGTATTAAAACCAAGTTAAGTTGACTCCCGAGATAGAGGTTTAACTATCTTTAAGAAGTGTCTTCGTGTCTGTTACCCAGTCTTGGCATTATTTTTATTTTAGTTCTCTAACAGTAACAAACCTCTGGATTGAAACAAATGGAGATGACTGTACATTTCCAAGCTGCCTCGATCAATTCCCGGTTGTGCGTGCACCACTTTCTGTACCACTTCCTGTAATGTCGATTCCACCACAAAGTCAAGAAGCTGAAGACCAAGGACAGAAGACAAGTCAACAGAAAAGTCTGAGATCACAAGAAGCTCTCTCTAAAACACAATATCTCTAAGTCATTAAATCACAGAGATAAAATTCCTTTCACCCATATAACAAAACAGACACATCATCAGTTCTTTCACTCTGTTTTCCAAATCACCTCTCTCTCTGGCCACTTCTCTTTCGAGCCTAACTTCAAACACATGCCAGGCATTCCAAATGGCAAAACCAGAGATAGCTCGAGCTACTTCTCTCTCAAACCCAGCAACATACACGCACACACACTCTCTTTCTCTCTCTCTCTCTCTCTCTCTCTCTCTGCCTGTGTTTACGTGTGTACATTATAGAATTACTCAAGCAAAACAAGACAGCGACTGAAGAACAAAAAGAAAACAAAGCTTGGAGATGTTAGAAAGACAGCAAGTATAACCTGAGAGAAGAAAGAGGCAAATTGGCATAATAAGGATGGGCGCCAAATGGACAGAAAAGAACTCGCGGAAATCCGTCAATAGAGGAGAAAAACCGATTCACCACTCTTGGCAAAAAACCTGCTGATTTCATCCTGGAATATAAAGACAATCGATTCCCGTTCCCTCCAGTAGCTACACGACAAAGCTCACCTTTCTCAGGCCCTAGTTTTCTCCGAGCATCTTCTCTTGACAACTCTACATATTCCGTGCTTACGCCGAGCTTTTCTCTTGCTAATTCCGTCTCTGACAGCAGCAAGCTTGACCAAGCATCCTCTTCATTTACGTAATCGATGGCATAAAATAAATACATTTTCCGTTTGGAAATCACCATAAACAGAAAATGCTTCGCGATTGGCAACAGGGATTTCTGAAGTGCGGATCCATGGCGGAAAAGAGACGACGCGAACAATGTGATTTTCGATCCTTGAGGAACCAGGCAAATTTTTTTTCAGAATTTTCTTTTGAGAACACCCTTCAAATTTAAAATAAAGAAAACAGGAGGGAATAGTAACCGTTATAACGGTTGTTGTGAAAGAAGAAAGCAACTAACTAAAAACAAATAAAATTTCCCATGAATATTTTTAAAATACTTCATATAATAATTAATTACTTAAATTTTTTAAATATAAAATTTGAATTTAATTTTTAATTAATTATAATTTATATATAATTCTTATAATAATAATAAAAAAAGAACATGTCTCATTGTAGCTTGACAAATCTACAGAACAAGAATTAAACTTTTTGAGACACCTGAAGAACTTATATTATATATATATATATATTCATTGAATTTGAAATAATTAAATAAATATCATTAGACAAAATTCAATTGATGAAGCCATTTCAATGTTGTATTTATAATATATTTTTCATTAATTAAACTCTGATAATGCATGGGAAGGAATTCTATTAACAACAAGTCCACCATATTCAGGGAAAAAAACCTATAAATACACACACACACACATATATATATATATATATATGTATATGTATTTTATTCATGAAGCAGTGTATGGTTGACAAATGACAAAGCATCTGCCATTGAATTGTCTGAATAGAAGTTCTTTTTCTTAGCCGGTTCATTAGGTCATTCATGGTTATACGCACACAC
>NW_019014608.1:770262-788375 GCF_000150535.2 Carica papaya
CAAACAATACCCTCCCAATAAAATCATCAAGAACAACATCGTTATCTTTCACAACCACTTCCAAAATCGAAGCTTGAATTCGGTCTTTTGAGAAAGCAAAAACCTGATTCCACTCAGGATTGGTCTTCTTCTCAAAATGTCTTGTGGTTCCCTTATAGTTTCCAAGCTTTACTTCAACATATGGATCACAGCTACCAGTAACATCTTTTGGGGGTAAATCTCTTGCCTTAACAACTCGAACATAGAGATACTGCATTTGCTCAACAAGATCATAGGTGCAGGAGAGCTTATCCCCTGTTACAGCTCCTGCGCCAATCTTGGGCGAGGTCTCCTTTAGAGCAAAGTCTACATTTTGAGGAGGCTTCTGCATTTTGTTTCTAAATTGACACTAATAACCAGAAGATCAAAACAAAGAGCACTCGATAATTTTGGAACAGAAAAATTAAAAATTGAAACTTTAGACAGTGTTTGGCTCCAATGAGCTGTGGAAGACTAAGATCGGCAACCTAACTCTTGAGATTTCAAGACTAATTTCCAAACACAAGGAGCTGAAAAATGAACAGGCTAAACCCAATACAGCTTCGATTTCCAGACTTCAAATTTTTTATATTTAGTGAAAAAAGAACAAAAATGAGCTAAAAATGAGAAAGGAAAAAGGAAAAAAGCTTCAAGGACTATCAATTTGCTCTCATAAACAGTTCGAGTACCAAAAGGAAGCTTGATCGAATTCGAAGCTCTTGATAAGAAAGTACAGAGACCTGCAAAATCAAAGAAAAAAAACCATTGAGTAAGAAAACTAACAATTACAGCTAATAAACTTGACTTGATAAATCAAGAAAATGGGGAACGAAGGAGAAAAAACAAGAAAATGACACTTTTTCTCTATGATATAATTAACAATAATGACAGTAATAGTTATCCAACTTTCCCAGCAACCTCAGCTGGGTCGGCATTAATTCTGTTTGGTGGAAAAGAAAATTTAACCCCAAAAGAAAGAGGGAAAAGACCCCCCAAAAAATCTAAGTAGAACAAAGAATACAGCATTACAAAAAATACGCAGGAAGAATATACCAAAAACAAACAGATCCACATTAGAAATTAATTATTTTTTTTTAAAAAAGGAAGAACCCACTAAATCAAACCAGAGAAGTAAGCTTCACTTTTCAAAGCTAGCTTACCTTCCGAAAAAGGATTACAGGAGTAAAATAAAGCACATTGTCAAGTTTCAACTACTCTACATTGGCATTTTCTTTTTCAAGATAATAAAGAGTTGAGCTTACCTAACAAACCCAGCTGAAGACTAAGCTGCTTTCTTCAAGGTTCAGCAATGGAAAATGAATAATTTTTTTTTTTCCTTTTCTTAAAAAGAAAATATAGTGAAATATACAGTGAAGCAAAGGGTTGCTGAAGAGTGAACTAAATAGAAACTGATCACATGTGAAGAGGTGAGATCTGTTTAAGGGCAGGACTCATTGAATCTATCTACTAAAGGACAGGGAGAACCCACTGAGTTTACCAATATATGTATATGTATATGTATTTATCTTTTTCCTTTATTTTTTCCACTTATATTCAACTATAATTTAAAAAAATGTCACTAAAATAGTTTTTTAAACATATATTAGGACAGAGAAAAAACCCACCAAGCTCTTTTCCTTTCTTTTGAAACCCTTTATTACCCTATTTTTTTCTTTTTATAATTGAAAAGTATAAATTTTTTTTTTTTAGAAACAAACTTTGGTAAAGTATATATTTCTAAAAGTTCAATTAAAATGAAATTCAAAAAATCAGGATTTTTCAAAAAAGGTTAATTTAAAGATTAAGTTCAAAATTTAATTTTTTTAAGACGAAAAGCTGCAAATTTTATTTGGTAAACAGGAGAGATTATACTATTAAATATATTAAAAACTGGACAGTTGACGCAGGAAACCATGAGACACGTGCGAAGACTGTGGTCTGTTTTGACACGTGCGATAAGCAGACGACGGTCTGTTCGTTTGTTTGGTCTGGTCTGGTTTGGTTTGGTTTGGTTTGGTTTGGTTTGGTTGGTCTTTCAAGTTTTGTTTTCTCGGAAGACGAGAAATTTGCCTTTTTATCTTCTTGATTTTCTCGTGACATTTGCTTTCCTTATCGTCATTATTCGAGGGGGCACGTCTGGGGTCCACGAGAGTGCGACCGCCACCCACGTTTCGTTAATATTAGGCTTTCACTTTATTATTAAATATTCATTAATTTATCTAAACTATTAAAATAAAAAATTTACTAACTCACGAGTTATTATATTATGTCTTCCCTAAAAATAAATTTTAATTTAAAAAATAAGATTTATACCAGACGCCATTAAAAATCATAAATAAAATAAAAATACACACATAATATCACGAGTATATCGTGTACGCGAAATATCACGAACAAGTGAAAATAAATGTGCGAATACACAGTGTACGGCCCTATAATTGTTGTGTGGTCCAGCTCAACTGTACTGGTAACCACTTTATAACTGTGTAAAAGACAAAGGAGTATGATTCCGTGCGCCCAGTTCTAGAATATTACATCAGATTAAACGAATAGTCAACACCCTTTACCGCTTACGTGCAACGTGGCACATAGCCGTAGGCTGCAGTGACAAATTTTTTTTTTCTTCGAAACGACACCGGTTTGCAGACTTGCACGTACAACTCCGAAGGTGCGTGAATATTTCTGACGTGGAACAAAATTACTGGTGCTTTACAGACGAAGAGATTAATTTAGGAATTTATTTAAATACTACAATTTATTTTTGTAATTATTTGGAAATATTTGTTTATGCATAATTACACAGCACGGCTTTTTGTTTTTTTAAAGATCACTCAGACGTCAGTCTCAAAATTGAATGTTTACGTATGTTGAGGGCCCCCCCCATTCAACGTGGACGGACTCCAAATTTCTCCGCCATGGTCTTCCAAGTTGGAAGATTGAGACTGGATATGGGTCAATAGTCTGGATAATGAATACCCTTTATTAATTTGGATGCCTCCCATCTTTGTCACAGAAAAAATGTAGTATTACATGGAAGGTAAAGTGAAACTGTTAGGTCCTTTTTCTTTTTTGCCTCTCCACAGGTTTGCTGAACAAAATCAATACGGTAGTTCATCTCAATCATTTCTGTAGTTGATACAATCATACTTAAAAAGTGAGGTTGCCTACCATTTGTTCAGAACTTTCTCACAGGAACTAGGGCTCCTTGCTTTGCTGCAGATTCGAGCATTGCATCTAGAACAGCAACGTCTCTGGCACCTTCCAAATAAGAGATACGAGGTTCTGCTTCGTAGTCAACATTTCCCTGCTGCAACGAGTCGGTGGATAAGATGGAGGTGTTTAGTGGGTAAAATTCACATGAAAGAAAAATGAAGACAAGAGAGGAAGATGTTAAAGACCTCATTTAGTAAATTTTGACTTTGTAAATTCAAATATATATATATATATATATATACCCAGATATTTATGATTGTTGAAATGGAACAAGATTCCAAAAACGATGATGAAAATATGACTTGAGTTTGGAGATGAGATTATTTTTACTCAAGTTATACTTTGATTATCATTTTTCAAATGTTTTTCTCATTTTTAACAAATACCATACACTTAAGTGTAGGAACATGAATGAACTTAGAAAAATAAAATTTTAAAACAGCTTCTTACAACTAAATGGGGGTCTTAAATGCTCGACTTCGGATGCTCTAGTGAGACTTCCCAATTATCACATTAAAGAGCTTGGTTTTGACAGCTAGACTTGGGTATTGGCTAAACTACTGCTGAGGTTGTCAAGATTGTTGTAATAATTTGTTTTATAGGGACAAGTCACATGCTAACCTTCAATAGAATACAAGTTCTATACCCAGTAAGCCCAGCACATTGACTCCAAAAAAAGCAAATAGCATCATGCATATATTAGTGCTAAACATGCATATTAGCATCTTTATTACCTTAAGGCTAGCTTGTGATATGTCATGTATAAATGTTTTCAGCTCCTCCGTCACTCCACTGAATGGATAAAAGAAGCTTTTTGTTTGCTCATTAACACCGTATAGGAAAGCCTGGCATGGCACAACATTGGAAAATATAAAAAAAATGTCTCAGATTTCTGGGAAATTAATCCAGAATAAAGCCTATGTCTTACAGGAAAACAAAATAACCATGTAATATAATATACCTGGTAACCATGTTTTCCATCTTGACTTCCACGCTCAATTTGCAGTGTTCCCTTCAAGCCAACGATTCTCCAAAATATCTAAACCCATCAAACACTTTTAAGCAAAAGAAAAATAAAACATGCATAATGTTAAAAGAAAATCACTCTATATACCACATGCCTTGCATGCATAATATTAAAAGGAAATTGCTCTTTTTACCACATGCCTTGGGTGATCTAGAGGACACAGCCATCACAAAAACTCCAGAACATCCATTTTCCAGTTGGCTGAGGCAAGGAAATTCCAAGAATGTAAATACGAAGTTGTTTAGGAAGAAAAAAACATATCAAAAGATTAACTTATCAGCAGATTACTTACAAATTAGAGGTTATATTATCTGGGGGCGGTAAAGTTGTATCCGCATGAGAGGTCATCGCTGAGACTGAGAGCACCTCTCCAACAAGCTGTTTGCAAGAGGAGGAAAAATCACATTCTGGATTGACGACTTTCCTCGAAGGAAGACTACTCAAACTTATCATGCTTACAAAATTTCAATTACAGATAATCTGATAATGAGACAAACTACTACAAGGCATATATGAGTTTACCTAAGTGCTATAACTTAAACTCGAAAACGACAACTGACAATAGAAGATCAAGAAAAGAAGTCTGGAAAATACAATTCAGCACCACTTTTTTCTCTTTAATAGCAGCTATAATTTCTCATATGGCTGGTAGAAGGGGAAGGAGTTGATTGAGAATAAAACATGATGAAGAACCAGAACATAATTTCACATCAGCACAGTGCCATCAATTGCATGACATCTCACTATCTCAGCATAACCATTTGCCCTTTTCGGGCTTTAATTCAAGACACTAGTTGGTAACTCATCACAGTTAATGCTAAATCTAGCTATATCTGCTATGCAACAAGGCCTTTCCCTCTGACAATCATAACTACAGTAAATGCCGCAAAGGAGCAGACCGAGTGAAGCAGCTGTTTATTATTTAGTTTAATCGGTAATTCAGTTAAAAGTCTTTTTGTTAGGATCTTAGTACTACTGACATTAGTTCATTGGAATTTAGAAGCCTAAGCTGATTGGGCAATTTCTTGAAATGAAAACATAAAATGGTTATGACAGAGAATTGAGTAACCATCTGAACATGTGCCTATAAACACGTGGAGAAAGCCTCCAAGACCACACAAGGGAGAGAGGAACCTTTAATGAAAAATCACTCGTACTAGTTTCCTATTGTAGCTACACTGACCAAGTAACTGAGTTTTTTTTTTCTTCACGGGATAAAGTAGGAGGCTTGGGAAAGAAGGCAAGTACTACAGATAAAGCATATATGTTGTTCTTTTTCACACCAAAATGTGGTCTTGGAGACAATTGGGATAATGAATATTTTACGACTCCGGCAGCATGTCCAGGAAAAGGATCTTCCATGAAAAACATGGAGAAGACACTTTGGCATCTAAGGCAAACCAGAAAGCAGTTCATTAGTTATCAAGAGTTGCAGAAGAGATTACCATTCTCAATCCCGCAATGAAATGCACCCCCATATCCAAAATGAAACCACCCTGCCAAACAAAAAAGATACACGTGTCAGCAGTGGACATAAAATGGCTGTTTAACAAACAATGATAAAGATACGAGAAAGATCTCTCTTTTGATATAAAAAAAAAAGATAAGCGAAATATCTTTCTAAAAGTAAAGAGAGAACTTAATAAGAAATTTGAAGTCCCCAGAACTTTGAATTGCAGAACCAAAGTCTTGACTAGTCTCCACAAATATTTTTTACGTGATTTCATATACATACATCAAGAATCCATTTTAAGGTATCATTTTAAAAGTAGCACGTAGAGAAAGAACTGATACAGACTTTATTTACCAATTAATGGATGTATGAGGGAAAAAAGTGATATAAATTGCAACAGTATACATACAGTAAAATTTCGCCTCCAGGAGCTTGAGAAATAAGGGTTTGAACTGTTCATTGATCCCTCAATGACAAGTTGGACATTCATCATATCCCCAATTTCAGTCATTAATTTCTTGCACTGCAAAAGCACCAATGAGCTTCTAGTGAAATGTAATTGAATCAAGTTTCTAATGCCAAATATACGTACCTCTACAAATGCAGGTTCAAATCGATAGTTTTCTGCAACAGCCCAAATTGGTTTGCAAGTGGCATTGGCACAAATTGCTCTGTAGCTTGATAGAGCAGTTTCTACCTCGTTTATGGCTGCAGTGTTGAACTATTTGCACTTAGTAAAACTCACTTCCTTACTTGTACTAAATAAATTCCAAAAGAACTTCCAACTTAGATGTCAATTAGTTGTAATAACCTGCTTTACAGAGCATAATAATAATTTGAAAATAAGAATGAAGAAAAGATACAAAATATTTTCAAATTCCTAGTATTTCTTTAGGGAAAAGCATAAATTTGTAGTGATTAAAGTAGAATCCTGGTAAGATAAGATGATAAACACATAAAATAGGCAGAAAATATATTTTTTCATTTTTTGGTAAAATGATGAGAAGGACAACCAACATACAAATATAGCTTGAGCAAAATCACAAGAGGTCCACTTGCAGTTTAGTGTGACCTACAACTACTATGGCTTGAGCAAAATCATAAGGGGTCCACTTGCAGTTTAGTTTGACCTACAACTACTATATGAAAAATTAGCTCACGATTACAGTAATGCAGGCCCACTGAGATGCACGACAGACAAGTTCTCTCCCTATAGAGATTGTCCAGTTCACTGACTATCACAAGGAGCTTTGAAGCCATGACCACATGGCAGGAATTCCTGACCACTGGGCTCTCACCTTTGTGCTGATTGTGAAACACTGTTGGATTAAATGGTAGACTTCAGTTTCATCAAGATTGAGAATACAACTTAGTATGTATTGGTTCTATGCAATTCATAGGCCAATTTATTATCACTTTCTAAATAAATGGAAGCCCCAAAGAATATGTTGTTATCTAAGTTATTGCTATGGTTTTATAGCTAAAAATATTGTAATCCTACTTGTAATGGAAGAAATAAATTTCCGTTCCATGTGGGAGGTCTATCATATTATTAGACCCTCAGTTTCAGTTTGATGTTTATTTCGATAAGAAACTTGGGATGGGATGCCTGCTTTTGTTTCAAAATAATGCAAGAAACGATTTCTCAGATTATATTTTCTGGGGTTATCTACTAAATCTCTTTTCCTTACTGTACAAATTTTTCTCATCCTTAGTACCTCTTCCAAGTTGTTGAGGTAGACTAGGGAAATAGTTTGGCCTGCATTTTCAATAAGCTGACAATGACATTCAATTGTAAATATAAAATCTAACAATTTTAAAAGGCAAAAGGATGCAGGAGAAACCATAGTATCCTCAATCAAGAACGATCAACAGAAAACTAAACTTCCAGCATGTTCACAAGTTAACTTCTAGTATGAATTCTGGACAGCAAGGATTTAAATAACATTATGTTAAGCAACTTACAAGCTGCCGCTGGTTTCTCTTCAGATCCACCAAGTTGGCCAAGCAACATATTTGATATGTCCAAACAAAAGAAAAATTTTAGATGTTGCAAAGAGAACCATGAAATGTAAAATTTTTCTATCTTCACTAAAAAATTTAAAGATTCAGAATATCAAATATATATGCCAATGATATGGCATTCACATTCTCTGCCCTTGATTTCATTCCTTTATTGTTCTAGAAGAAAAAAAAAAAAAAGAGTGCCGTATGTGGATATGCTTCATCTCAGTTTCAAGGTTAGTATCAAAATTGAGATTACCTTGAAGAACATGCTTGCCTGCCTTTAGCATTTTAAGTGACATATCAACCTGCATTGATGGTTCTTGTAAGTGATAGTACCTACTCACAACATGTTAGAGCATAATCTTTAATAACAAATTAGGCAGTGTTCTAGAAAAAAAAAGTGAAGAAAGCATAAAAGAAAGAGGTGGAGAGGGTTTCACTAATAAAGGAAATAGATTTAACAATTCAAGACTTAGAAATTTATTTTTTTAAAAAATAAAAATCTTTTTGTTTAAAATCATTGAAGCACAATCTACAGGAGGGGATAAATTTTAAGATTTAGGCAGAATGATTTACCCTTAGACTAAACAGAAAAGTAGGTGTTTGACTCCAAGGTTTAGCCATAGATCCTTCCATGAAATGAATATTTTTAATACATAGACACATACACAAAAACTTGTGTATGCATAATCACATACATGAGGAGTAATTGATAGTTCAAAGATCCCTTGGTCTTTTTTTTCTGATTAGCAATCCAAATATGCATCTAAAAATTGGTCATTGATGAGGAGTCCAACTTATCAACACACAAAAACATGCACGCAGATTTATTTATATAAGCACTGGTTTCAGGTAGATATGTTTCATATGCAGAACCTTCAAATACTCCATTAAGATCATTTGTCCCTTGTTCTCATTTTTGACATTTTCAATTTGATCGTGCACTATTTGCTCTAAAAGTAAATGAAAAAAATTTCCAATTTGCGTCTTATCTTAAAAGGCTAGGATTTCTAGAGAAATTTATTTTCTGACCTTGTATTCCCATAAAAAACACAGAGTAAACTTATATAGAGCCATATGCTTTCAATTATCTAAACAATAAAGCAAATAATACCCAAAGGATTCACAAATTTTCTCAGTTGCGTTCTTCTTCAAAATGCAGATGGAACAACCCTTAAGATAACTGAAGTGATCAAACTTTTAATTGAAACTGCAATGAACCTTCAAAATACAAGTATACAACACGATATGCATATGTACAGCATTAGAAATCCAAATCAACACCAATTTACTAGAAAAAGGAGTAGTTAAAGAGAAACGGAGAGATAAGAACAGCTCCTTCATTTTCATACCGACTACGGACGTATAACAAACATCAAGCGCGACTTATAAACAAATGAATTGCTTCTGGAGGGGAAAAAGAAAAATACCATGATCTGTCCAGCTAGCACCACAGCAACACCAACAATGGAAGCGTCCTGGATTATCTCATCGAGACCCTTATCGCCCCACTTACACTCCACTCCCGGGAAATGCTTTCGCGCTATCTCAACCGCGGCTTCAGCCGATTCCTTAAGCGGGAAAATAAATCAACAAAATACACTTGTACACTAAATCCTATTACTTGTTTCTAATTCTTCGGATTTACCAGGAACCAAACAGAAACGAGATGACAACCGCATACCTTCGAACGACTCCAAATTGCTTTCAGGATGACAAGATTGGAGATTTCGGATAACCTCGGAATGTACTGCGTCTTGACGAAAATCCCAGCTCCGAGAATGGCGATCTGGGGAGGATTTGCCATGATTTTACGGTTTCAAGGCCTGCGATTCAAGTACTTATTCCAAATAACTGGGATTTATAGATGAAACTGATAAAATTTGCCTTCTCTTCCTTCAAGTTTAATGGACGTAGAGACGAGTATGGCTTCTCTTCTTTCAAGTTTAATGGAAAGAAAATAAAGAAAACATGTTGGGAATTTTAAGAGAGACTCTGATTGATTACCTTTCTTCCGGAGGAGAGAACAGTCTCTGCTTCAGCTTGTGAAATGAATTTCAGTTCGTGCTTAGTTCTTCTAACGGGAAGTTTAATGGAATCTTGCAGCAAATGGTTCATTATTTCGGTCACCAAATTAACGGCGTTTACTTTCCAATTTTTAAAATGTCTGAATAAATTCTAACTCCATAGCATATAAATAAAAATACAAACTTAAACAAAATTATTAGTTCAATTTTATTCTCCAATTCAATTTAAGTGTCTTCTTTTTTTTTCTTCTTTTAGGAAATACAAAGAAAAACAAAGTTAATTTAGTTTGTATTAAATGTATAAATTAATTAAATTTATTCTAAAAATTAAACAGTACAAAAATACTGGCCTACAACATTAACACCATTCTCAGAAAGCAAAAAAAGATTAGGAAAAAAAGAAAGGCAAGAAACATTTCTATTGACCTTTTCCTCATTCTCCAAACTCAGTACGCTCCGGCTTCTGTCAAGAAACAAAGGCCACCTAGGCCTCTAAAAACAGAAACTTGATAAATCTAGTTGTAAGGAATGCATACAATCACTCTTTAATAATACAGATGTATACAGGACTTTGAACATCTAGTTTTTTTTATTGGGTACATGATGAATTGTTAAAATGATCGGTATGACAACACTACCTACATGAACCATGCATGGATAACAAGAAATGAAAGAATATAAGAAACTCTTTAGCTAAAGAGTCTGAAGACAAATGCAGGACTGCATAAATCAAAGAAGCTCTTCCCATAATCTAGCGATTGTATGTATATATCTTCCCTAGGCTCTTCGCTGACTCCACTTTGGGTTGCGTATTCTAATGCCATCTCATAGTCCACCTGAAAAGGAAAGTTACAAGTGAAAAATTTGCCAATTCCTGACAAATAAAGGCTGTTGTCAAACTTCGGTCTTAATGGATAGGCTCTAACAAGATGCACAGTCCAACAATAAAAAGGGAAAATACTTTAAGTTTAAGTTTGAGTTTGGCTCAAATTTCAAATTTATAGAATAAGAATAAAAACGAAAGCAAATGATATAAAGATTTGAAAGAAAATAAAATTCTACTTTTAAGTGTATTCCATGTCCAAATGGCTACAGCAAAAAGGCTATTGCAAGAAGCCTTTCCTATACCTATTTTGAGCAATTAACATTTCCTTAAAGATCACGTCATATTGAAAAGATGTCTATATACTAACTTGGGCAAATTATATGATCAATGTAGTTTTGTTTCACCAGTGTGCATTTGAAATTTTCACCAAGTGGCAACCAGCTGGCCCAGTGTATCTCAACCTACAGTATGAGATATATTCCAAGTG
The DNA here is from genome assembly GCF_000150535.2 of Carica papaya. The sequence goes on from NW_019014608.1 coordinate 781,321, forward strand.
TATAATATAATTCTTGGATGCCCTTCAACTTGATTTACTCTGCTGAAGCAGTAGTAACGGCAATCATTCTACAAGATCTGATTAGATAAAAAATATGTTCTTTTCGTTCTCAATATATAGAGTACAAGGTACCCTAATCTTACTGGATGTCTACAAAAGGACAAATATATACCTTATTTAATTTGTATTATAATTTATATGCATCACTAACATTATAGTTTTATAACATTAGGATTAAACAACCATTATATTTTTCATGAATAGATTACCTTTAATATTTTTCGTACCCCTCAATGCCAAGAAAATATTTATCCCTTTAGTCTAGTCTACATCAAAGAGAACTTTTTCTGCTCCAATCTCAACAGCCATAAATGCAATCTCCATCCATTTCAAAATTCTAATAAGCATGGCATATTTTTTCAAATGGAAATTCTTAAAAAAATGGTATTGCCAGGAAACCACTTCAAATAGTTAACCATAGAGGAAAAAAAAAATCAAATACTTTATGCTCGTGTTGAGCAGGCTAACCTGTTCAACATGTTGAGCAAGCTTTTCCTGGAGTGTCTCTCTTGTAATCAGTTGACCAGAAACTTTCCTGAGTATATCTGCAGCCTCTCCTTCATATCGTCTCTTCTTGGATGCATGTAGTTTTGCCATTTCTTTTAGAACCTCATATACAGCACCAGTAGCGTCAGGGATATACCTGACAGTTGATAAATGATATCAGTGAAAGGAGATGGGTAGAAAGCACAGACACACATATAAAAACAGAAAATTATAGTATAATAGAACAGAATAGATTATTGAAATAGGATTACTTGCTTAAATTTCGTTTCCTCTCCTGCTGCTCACGTGCTTGCATTTTCTTCACTATTTTGGATTTTAGCTGGATACAACACTGCTGAATTGCAGACTGAAGACATAGAGGCGTTGCTCACTAGTCATATTCAGGAAAAAATTTGCATCAGAAGAGAAAACGCATTTACCTTAACAGCAGTAGCTATCTCACTGATATCATCTCCAATGTATTCTTTTCCGGTCCCTTTGAAGGGAATTTTTGTGCTCACAATGCTTACAAATACGCCAACTTTATCTTGCACCTGGTTGATCTTGTAACTACTCCAACTGAACAAGATTTTAGAACTCTCTTCAAAATCTATTGGAGATTTTCGCAGAAGGAATGTGACAACAATATTTAACCTACACCTCCTACTCACACCAAAAATGGAGGGGGGGTGAGGAGCAACACAAAATGTCTTACTTAATTCTCTTCATGGCAGTCCTTGTAACAACATCACCACCTTGCTCAAAAAGAAGTGGTATTCGGTTTGCAAAACGAAAAATATTTAAGCCCTACAACAGTTTGCTCTGTAAGTATGCTCGTCAGAAAATGTAAAATAGAATGTTGTTCTGTAGTCTGTAGATGTTCATTCATGGAGGAAAAAAGGAGACAGAAAAATGGCAAAACAGGAAAGCAACATCATGGTTAGATTTTTACCATACTCATCTAGAGAAACAAGAGTACCAACTTAGGACTACTAATTTCACTTTGATAAATAGGCACCTAAGTAGCCCTGTCCTGTCCCTAAGGGCACGGTTCTTTTTCATTGTGCATAGAAAATATCCAAAGAAGGTAATATCAATCATGAATTTTTTCCATCCTACAAAAATTTAGGCAAGCATGAGGAGAGAGGCCAAAGCAGCAAGGAAATGAAGGTTTAGGGCCATCTTCCCTGTTGCCCTGCCTAAGAGACCAGAAACCAACAGTGAAGGACTCACGTTTTGAGTCAATTCCTAAAATCTGGAATCTATAAGTGGTGACATTTGTATGTGTGCTTCTTGCATGCACAAGTGCAAGTAAACCATGACCCCCTTGTAGCACGAAATGTATTAGAAAACCATGCACAAAGGAAACAAAATGATTGAATGATTATAACCACTTACTTGCTTAACGTCTTTTCCACCCACACTTACACCAGCTTCGACAATGAATGGGTGTCCTTCAAAAACTTGAGCACTGTGTGAGGTGGCAGAGGAAAAACTTATCACAATTGAAGGAAAAAGCTAGTAATCAGCAAGGTGCAAATTGAGAACAAGCAAGGTGCAAAAATTTTGATAATAACAGTTTACTTCAAGTTGCGTTTTAAGTATCCAACAAATTTATATCCAAAACAGCTTCCTAGAATTCAAACACAACCTGCCTGAGTAAGTTGCAACCATGTCTGGATGCAGCTCCTTTATAATTCCTAGACGAAGATTGTATTCACCTGCAGGACTAAGACACTAGAGAAGAAAAGGAAAACATAACTGTGTTGAAAATAAAATACACTATCATGATTTATATAGAAACGATGTAAATAAAAATTATAAACCACAAGTAACTTACATCACCATTGGGGTCATCAAATTTAGCTTGGCGAAACAATTGATGGATGCGTACTATTTGCCGGGAACTTAGAGCCTTAACAGACATTTTTGGATTAAACTCTGGTCCCATTTCTCCTGAAGGCATTGACAGACAAAATTAATTGAGAAAGAGAAAGAAAGCACAATCATAAAAGGGATCAACTTAATAGTTATGACTGGCAAAACAACTTGACAACATCTGTTTTTGGAAAGGTCTAATAACATATAGTTTAATTTTATTTAGAATGTTAATGTTTGACAAACAAATCAACACAAATAATTTTTTTAGCAAAATGCAGAAATCCAACAAGTTGTGTATGTTAAGAATGGGAAACAAGTTAAACCTCCAGATTTTGAAGGCAAAATGCAGATATGTAATGGTTCATATTTACTTAACATAATTTTTTTTATGATAAACCTGACAGCATGGCTACTCTCTAAGGATGTTACCATTATCCACTTTAAGTCAATGATTTCATACAACAAATCAGGTTCTCGACAATCACAAGTTCTTCTAAATAATCTTGAATATGATGCAACTGTAAACATTACCAAGATGGTAAACTAGTAAGGTAGGAGTTTTGGATGCAGATTTGAAATGTGTTTGGAACTTGGAAGCAAATCCTTACCAATTAATCGCTCAGCATATGACTTTCTTATCTTTATAAATTCATGCTGAAGAAACTGCAAAAGATTCTGCTTTGAAGTTTCTTCAATCAAGCGTTTTATTAGTAATAAGTCAACAGATGACGGATGGTGCTTTGTCTCAGCAGGAACTGGAGGCATTACATCCGTTCTCCGTGCAAAACTTATGGTGATGTTTTTACTACAAGGAGAATAAAACATAAATATAGATAATGGTAACTGTATCAGTTGATGGTCAGTTGGCAAGTTAAGCAAGAGGATGAGAGCATACTCCGGTGCATCTGATACAAATCTAAACAGAAATTGAGCATACGGAGTGATAACAGCCATCTGTCGCATGTAATGCAATATTTTGGACTGCATGTACCAACAGAAGCCATTAGTCAATGCACTTCTCATCATGACCATGATTTTCTCTTTTTCTTTTGGTAAGACCCATCATGACCATGATGCACTTCCATAATTTGAATAGCTTGAACAAATTCGAAAACAAATAAACTAAGAGAAAAAAGCCATTGGATATCACACACGATAAGTTGTCCAGTTTCCCTCAATGACTACTTGAATTCCAGCTCCATGCCACTTCTCCTTGTTGTCTCGTTTTTCATGCAAATGAATGTGAGGAATATTCCTGAAAGTTTTAAATAAGCCATCAAAATTATGACCAACACAAGTATACCCACAAAAAGGCTAGCATACATGAATTGGGTACATTTCCAGCTTCCTATGACAACCATAAAATTAACATTTGTGATATTTCCTATATTCAGAACATACCTATGAATATCTATATCCAGTCTGCAGAAAGAAATATAGTTCTGCCTCTTCATTGAAGAAGATATCTCTATTGGAAACCCTGTACTCATTTTTGACCAGATTAGTGCCTGTACAAAAATAAATTTAAGTAATCACCATCAGTTGATACCACAATTCGCAAGTAGAGAAGGATGACAAACAGATCAACCAATAAAGACATGTAAACCAATAAATATCTGCGGTATCATAAGCTTTGTATTTCTGAATTGGAACATTAACCATGTAAACTGCATGCCTTATTCCATGACATAGTTAAGAAACTTTTTTAACAAAAAAAATCATGAATCATTATACAACAGCAATAGTAGCATCGTGCTTGACAAATATGCAGAGTCTGAAATGGTGGGACAATATATATGTTAATGAATTCTAAGATGTGTTACGGTGATGGCTCTACTTTTAATATGGGTTGTATCATGATGATACAACTGTGCTGAATTTTAGTACAATGTTGTCAATTAAAGACCATATGATTGAAAAACAAAAATTAGGAAAGAGACATGAATGTTGGAAGTATTACCATCTTTGCACCAAGACCAAATTTTCCCCGTGTCTGCTTTAAGCCATACTTTGTTCCTGACAGAACTGCATGAATAATAAGATGAATATCAACCCTGAGAATCTTAAAAGTTATTAATAACTCATCTGTCTGTTTCAAGCCATACTTTGTTCCTGACAGAACTGCCTGAATAATAACATAAATATCAACCCGGGAAATCTTAAAAGATGTTAATAATTCATCTGTTGTCAAAAAAATGCTCAGTTCCAGGTGGCATCAAATTTGGACAGAGACTTGAGTTAGCAAGTAAAATTACAAACCTCGTCCGAACATATTTGGGATGTCATCATGTGGCATTCCCTTTCCATTATCCTATATTAAAAAAAAATCAGGATGCACTTACTGAGAAATATCAAATAAGCTCAAAAGATAAAAAGATGGAGAGAATCAGATTATAACACCATACGAGAGAGAACATTTATGAAAGACCTTTCACCTTAGGATATTTTGAAATTCATCCTCAAACGAGATCAATAGATAAAGAAATAGAGGAAATGCAGACAAAAACAACATATGACTTACAAAGTTTAATAGGAGAAGATAAATAATACCTTGCATATCACCCTATAAAATAAAGCTTCACCCCGACCTTTCATGACTTTTGAAGCTGCAGTTTCTTTGACTTTCTTCCCCAGGGCAGCATTCCTTGCTTGTATTTCTTGAGCACGAGCTTCCTTCGCTAATCTTTTCTACATCGTAATAATTAATCACAAGAAATGAAATTGAGGTTCACATAAAAATTAACAACATGCAAATTGATCAAGAAGGAAGCTTGCGAAAAGACAAGTTTTTCATCCATCCATATTATATTCAGAAAACAACAAACCAAACCAAACCAAACAGAAAAAGAACTTAGAAGAATTAATATCAACACACCTCACGAGCCTTTTCTGTCTCATAGTCATCATACAGTTTCTCATCAATACGCTCCCGATCAACAAGACCAATCATGGAATTGAATTTGGCTTTCCCGATCTCTTCACTTCAAAAGGGCAGTATGATCAAAAAGGGAAAAGTGCAATTATCTATAGATTCATTTTATATTTCTGGAGCAAATCCACAATAACTAAGAAACAGAAACTTCTCTAGGCGTCTTCATTCTTTGAGAAAAGAAGTTGCTGAAAATAAAAAAAAACAGGCTATCCCTCATGCACCTTGTGCATGTTAGATTTTCTTTTTTAATCAATTAAATAAAAAGATAGTTTCATTTATGTATGATTCCGATTTGTCTAAACAAAGAACTTACATTGTTATCTCCACAACAGGAAGTTCAGATATGGATTCTGCTGAGTCAAGTGCATTTTCTACAAGTTCTCTCACAGTAGTATAAAGGCATTTCCCAGGCTGAAAGCCAGAAATATTAAACATGAATTTAACCAGAGGAAGAAACACAAAAAACAACTATAATAAAAAACAGATAATCAATTCCCATAACCAAATTTCAGTTTCGGAATTCAGTTGCCTAATTTTCTCCTCCCAGAACTCACTTTCCACAGAGCAGCCAAAATCATTAGGAACTCACTGAAAGGAACTGAAAATTGAGTATAACCTACACTCTGGACTAAAAGTTTGCAAAACTTCATACAGGTAGATAAAAATTTCGCATGATTCCAAGCAAAATTTCAACTCATCCTTCTATAATTGACAATGTCATTGTATATCTCAAAGCATCTAGTAGAAAAAATGAACTCACGTTATCGAACCCTGCGATGTTCTTATTCTCCGCGAAGAACTCAGCTGGAGATTCTGCAGGAAGCAAAAATACCTCTAGCTTAAATTACACATACGTGAATAAATAGATATATTTACATCGAGAAAAAGACGGCTCGCACTTTGCTTGAGGAGATTCTCCTTGGCCTTTCTGGGGGTCTTGGACTTTCCCTTCTTCGTTTCGCCCGGTCCCGGGCTTTCACTGCCATCCTCAGCGGCCATTAAAACGCCCAAAGCGAAGCTCCAAGAAAAAGCAACAAAAAATTATCAAATAACGTAAGCCAACTGAATTGAGTGGATTGTGATCGTTAGAAGAATTAAAACTGATCGAGAAGAGCGAATTAGTTAGGGTTTCTGTCTACTGTATACATTCCTTTTTGTACAAAGGGCGAAATCGAAGGAAGAAGACAAAAGAAAGCAGAGAATTAGGGTAGGACTTGGGAATGATCCAGTGTGCTAACCTGGATTGTGGGTGATGATGTGTCAACCTAGTTATCCTCATCGGACGATTAGGGCTTCTCATCTTGGCTTCACGTTCCAAAAGCAACGGCTCGTATTAGAGATGAAATGTCGTGCTTCTGCATCTGAACATTTTGGATCGTAGAAATGTTTCCCAATTTTCCCGCCAATTTTTGTATAATTTCGTGATTTTTTTAAAAAAATATCTACTAATATGTATTTTTTGTTAGTATTAATATATAGATTGTTATATTAAGCCACATCATTAAACACTATTAATTATTTATACAAATGACTAATTAAGTGCAGGCTTTTTACTAATTTAATATATGTATATTATATATTATATATACACGTAAATGATATAGAATTTTTTGAGATAAATATATAATTAATCACACCGTCAAATTTTATTAATTATATATTACTTACATGTTTATCTCAATAAATTATATAATTA
>NW_019014608.1:858969-876557 GCF_000150535.2 Carica papaya
ATTAAATTAAAAGGGAAAACCTTAGCTAAAAAATAGATGAACTTCTATGTATCTATGTAGCGAGGATTATAATATATCACGAGATGAATATTGATTTTATTGCTTCTTATATATTTTGATAGGTTTTTGGATCCAATCATATTTGGCGACTACCCAGCATCTATGAAGGAGTTAGTTGGCAAAAGATTACAACAATTTGCCTCATGGGAATCTAAACTTCTAAAAGGATTAATTGATTTTTTTGGCTTAAATTATTATTTTTCACTATTTGCATATAATACACTTGCACCTGATCCCACAAAATCAAGTGTTTTAACATATAGAAGATTTGGAACTATAAATAAGTATGATTAACATTGATACTATAATATTTCACTTAAGTATAATCAATGTATAATAAGCCTTGTCAATTTTTTTGAGCAAGAATCATATATTGATTAAATTAAATACATCTTTTTTGTTACAAATAATCGTGATGGTGCTATGATCAGTACAAATGTAAGAATTATAATAATATTTTAATTAAACTTACTAATAAATGCATGTCTATACACACAAACAACATTATATAATGCATTGAAAGATAATATCTATATATATACACATATTAATAGTATTTTTCAAATTGAAATATTGCAGTCGACACTATTTTATTTTAATGCAACGGGATTTTATGATCTTTTGACTTATTTGAGAAACAAGTACAGCAATCCTCTCACCTACATTACAGAAAATGATATATTTCATTTTTAATGATCAATTAAATATATTTATATTAATGATTACATATTTGAATTTTTTTAATAAATAATAATTTAAATCTTTTTATCTATTAGATTATGTTGACAATAGTACAATATTATTTAATGAAATTTTAGCTAATGTGGGAGGAATCGACTGGTATCAAACCCACAAAAAATTGTGTAATTCATTTTTAATTATCAATTGGATATATTTATATCAATAATTACATATTTAAATTTTTTTAATAAATAATAATTTAAATTTTTTTTATCTATTAGGTTATACTGACAGTAGTGTAATATCATTTAATGAAATTTTAGCTAATGTGGGACGAATTGATTACTATCAAACTCATACTGCATTCTTAAAATAAGAAATTGAGTAAGTTTCTTTACTTACTATGAGGAACATAAACTTATTTAATTTTTTTTTTATGCAGTGAGGGAAGTAACATTGTAGGGTATTTTGTATGATCATTACTAGACAATTATGAATTTGTTCAAGAATTTTTAGTGCAATTTAGTTTATATTATTTAGATTATAAGAACTCATTAGATAGACGACCTAAAGCATCAGATTTTTGATTTACCGACTTTCTCAATCCAAACTCGAAAGAAGTTGCTTAACTTTTAAAGCAATGGGACTCCTCTTTTACCATCTATTTTCGAGCTTCAATATAATAAAATTAATGTAACTCTTACGCATTCGTTCAAGTTTAAGTAGACAACGTAAACGATCTCCATAAAATGTTTCTATTGGATTATCCTATCCAACAGAATAAAAAGTAAAAAAAGATCGGTATATCGTGTACCGATACTAGTAATCTACTATGTTGTATCTTGAAGCCTATGATCGGTAATAAATTATATATCTTTTATTATTACGAAGTGTTAGTGTAGGGTGGAGACTGCCCAATGCTAAATTATATCTTACTAAATACTCTTTGTACCTTATTTACCTATACATAAAGTGAAACCATGAATCAGAAACAAAGAATTATATACAGAGGAAAATCGTATATTCAAGTGCAAAAAGAAAACTTTGCAATGGACATTCAAGGTCTTCCTCACCCTGGATCAAGATCAATTTATTTACTTATTCTAACTGTAGTATCAAAAATCCTAAAAGTAAACCTTTTTGCCATTTTAGTTTTATCCCTGCGTAGTTAAACTCTACGTAAATTTTCAAATAAATTCTAAAAATAAACTTAACTTGTTCCAACATGGGCTGAAACATTCTTGCCACAAAATCACTGGAGCATTCTCCATTCATACACCACATAACACAGCTCATCTATCTCCCACGGTAAATCATGACATCAACAAATAATCACACATGATATATACTTGGAGGCAAAAATATTATATGGACAGCCAAGGAAGCGCAGAAGTTATAATCTCATCTCTCAGCCAGATTTGGATTTGGCTTTCAAAATAGATGATCTCTTTGACAGAGGAAAAATCGTCTCATACAGATTGTTGAAGAAGCCTTTATCATACACGTTATTCTTGACAACTGTATCAGTATCTTCTCGTGGGGATCTTTGGAAGAAGGCTCTCCATTTGCTTTCAGGAGGCTTGGCTTCATCACTTATCTCATTTATGCCGCCTTTTAGTGCCGCAGAACTTGCCCTTGCTTCCCTTAGCTTCCTCTGCCAGTTTATGTATTCTTGCCACTTGAAGGTCTGTAGTTTCAAAGAAGAAAAAGATGATTTTAGATGCATAACAGTTTCAAAAAATGCCATTGAAAAGAATGTTCCCATCTTCTGCCTGTCTAGTTCTTGAAATAGAATTTGGTACATGAACGTATTTTCTAATCATCATTTTCTAAATTCATTATTTTATGCATGTATTTATTCATAGAAAGTTGTAAGAGTTGTATACTAGTAGAATAATTTTAAAAACAAAATAGTTTTCAAGAAAATACTAAGGACAACATTTAAAAATTTTTAACTTCATCCGCATTTCACTATTGTTCACTTAATTGTTAACTAATTTACACTGTTTTATATTTTTTCATTTCAAAAAAAAAATAGAACAGAAAATGTGTTTGGTTGGTCAAAAGAGAAAACTGTTTTATGAAAGTGAAAATACTGGAAGACAATAAAAAAAAAACAATTTTTCATTTTTAGGTCCAAAACATGTTTTCTAAAATTGTTTTCACTATTATTTTTTGAAAATATAAACTTCATTTTTAGAAACTGAAATTTAGAAAACGTTTTCAAGAACCAAATGTAAATTAACCTTGTTTGATCTTGTTTCCATGAAAATCGAAACACAAAACCATCAACTAAACTCATTTTCGTTGTGCAGAAAATATATTACAAAGATCTTCTTGAAAAACATTCCTATCCCTGCATCTGCAGATAGTAATTATATTGAAGATTGGAAGTGAAAGAACATTATTCAACAAACTCTGTGGAATGAATAAAAATGTACCTCATTTGTTGTCGTATTTGTGAGACAGAGCTTGGCATGATAACCAAAGAAACCCGCCAATAGAAGGGAAACTATGGCAAGAAACACCATAAGAAGTATTTGAGTATTATAAGAGCTCACCAACCACTGTTACAAACCAGAAAATTGTTACTCTTAAGGCCAAACCAAAAGCACCATGTAAACAAAAAAAAAATGGCTGACAAAACAACAAAGTCACGTATGCATGATAATCACAGAGCTCAGAGAAGGTGTCCACATTATCCAAGCCAAATTGCAAGCAAAAGCATAAACAATTGATCATAACAGACTTGCTGATATGAACTTCATTGTCAATGTGCAAATTGGAGCAGCATTAGAATATTCAACGATTCTGAGCAAAATCATTAACATAGGACAAATCATACTCCATCCCTGCAATTTGTTGTCTTATACAAAAATCTTCACTTCTTAAAACTGAAAAGAAAATATATTATCTATAATTTTACACCATCTGCCCCTCACTATTCACTGTATTAAAAAATTGAGAAAATGTGCCTAAAATGTGGAAATCACACCACAGCAGATGGCAAAAGACACTTGGCTCAGAAAAAATAAATGCTACAACAATATTTTCCCTTTGGAGAATACTTGATTCCCTGTTCTTTTAGGTACTCCCAATAGTAGGTGTCTGTAGTTTGAATATTAACTATATTATGAAATAGAGAAAATTAGTTACTAGTATCTTTAGTAAAGTCGACCACAAGAGACAAACTGTATGATAATTTGTTAAATAAAGCATTTTCCATTGGATTTTAAAAAGTGAAAGCGTTTCCGTATAATACAACATTCCTCGTGGAATAAAATGTAAACCGCCATTAACAAAAAAGATATTTCTCCAACATTTTTGTATCGCTGTTCATATTTGCTTCCATTCCATATAATTGCTCTTATATCAGTAATGCAAGAACATACTAGTCTCCCTATCTGTTTTTGATCTTTGGGGATACAGAAATGAATAACATGTTAAAAATAGCATTGCTTAAAGATTCCAAATGATTATATAAAGGCACATGTCCACAAGTAGACATGCAGAATGATCATGATTGAGGAACAGAAAGTATTGCAACAAAGGAGAGAGAACGTGCGTCTCTTATCGGTAAAATAAAAGTTAAAAATTAAAAAAAAAAGAAAAGTAAAAGACGTCACCATTCTTAAAGTAACTTAACAAAAACAAGCCTAAATATACTTTTCATAAAAACACCAGAACATTCATCAAATACGAAATTAGAAATTATCATCACAATCACGCAAAAGACCTGGAGATTCCACTGAAACTTACATTTTTTTAAAAAAATCTTAGCAAAACACAAATGAATGGCCTTGCATCTGAGAAGAAGTTGGATAGCAGAGAAGTATGGTAAGTGATGTTATTTCACTCACCTGTATAACATGAGGAGCTAAACTCTGAAAAGAGTTTTCTATGCCATAATAAACTGCCAAAAAATGAAAACACACACATATATATATGATATATATGCCCAAAAGCTGATAAACCCAAACATGAATATATCAGATGCAAACAGTACCTGTTAGAATATCAACCACCTTTAACTCTTTCAAACGTCCAGCAAGAACCAACCCAATGACAACTGTTCCATATAAACAAAGAAGGAAGTGCCTGCAGAATACTGAAGAACCATTTAAATAAATAAAGAAAACAGGAAAAAGGAAATGATTAAATGGCCAAGTGATCACAAATGAATTAAACAGTAAAGGTGCCACAACAGCTGTGGTAAGCAAAAATAGACAAGGAATGTTTAGCCACTTCAGAAACGGCATATGGTCAGTCCAAGATATACTCCTAAAACCTTTAATACCATAAAACTAGAATATTCAGCCAAAAAATAATAATGATAATGAAACCTTTCTTCTAGTCTGCATTATCACCTTGGTGTACATCATATTTCTAGAATTTCATTCGAGATTCAATGACTTTTGAATATCTGTTTGGCAGCAAAAAACTAAAAAAACTCTCTTAGTCAACAAGACGGCTACCATGTCAAGATATTTCACCACCCAAGTATCTGTAAAACAGTTACCAGTGAGGGACAATGAAATGGGAGGATGTTCATGTTAACAAGTTTAATATGAGAGTATAGAACTTCTGACGCTAAAATGGTAAATAACTCACCAGAAAAGAAAAGCCAAAAAGTATCGGGTATTCTTCTCTCCGATACAATTATTCTGCAGCAGCGGAAAGATAAAGTTTAGCTATTTAATATGGTTCAATACATACATATAGGATATAAAATAGTTTATGTACTGAACAAACCATCCATCCGCAGTGATGGTCAAACCGAGCCACACAACGATTGCATATGCTGCAGTGCTTGGACCTAGCAGGTCTGAATCAGACAAAAGTAATTCATAATTATATTGAAGCAATCGGAATAACTTGACAGTTTCCCGTTACAAAATGAATCAACTCACTTCGGAATTTTACAAGTAGTGCATTCTTTCTCAGAAAATATAATATTATCATAGGGATAGGCAGAAATATATCGGGAAACATTCTCATCCTTCACTGTTCCTGGATCAGAAAAGCTAGTCAATAGGAAGAGTAGAACACCAATAACAACTGCCACCAGGCTTGTGTACCTGCAAAAGTATGAAATACAAAAGGATATCTAGAGCACATTTCCACAAGATGAGTAATAAAACAACATAAGCCCATAATTCTGTATATGACTTACCTGTGAATTTCACTTAAATAATACCCAGGAATATATCTGAAGGATGACTTTACAGTGAAGTAATAAGTTGCCCCAAGTATTCCAAAATATAAAATCTGCAATTCACGGGTAAATTAAAATGGAAGATCGACCCATTGTGAAACTAAGAATTTTGTGCTTGTAAATCAACACATTGAAGCACAAGAGTTTGCTAAAAAGTTAATAACAGAAAAGAGTTAACATCATAAGCTGAAATAGCTTGTCAAGTGCCAAATAACTTTGACATGTATTTCTTTGGGCAAATCACAAATTTAGTCTGTACATTATGAGTTACACTGGAATTCAGTCCAAAAACTTCCTTTGTTTAAATTTGTTTCCTAAATTTATAAAATTGTTTCAAAATTCTTTTCTTTTTTTTTGAAATTGAACCTTTTACAGAAATAATAGAAGTTATTTCTATCTTGCATGGGTAACATAAACGTAACTGAAAAAAAATATAACTACTCTGTTTAAGACTAAAAATTAGAAAGAAATTAAAAAAAAAAAAAAAAAAGAAAATTGCTATTGTAAAACTTTTGTTACTACCATCTGCATGGCTTAAATAAAAAGATTCTATTAAAATAATAATGAGTTTATTAAGTTTAATATTTAGTTGTTATGACTAAAAGCTACTAAGATGATAACGAGTAAAAGAATTTCTATAATTTGTTTGCTAAAATTTACACAGTTTCTAAAAAAATAATGAATTAAAATAAGTTTAGTTACCAACTTATAACGAAAAAGATTTCCAGACTCTAATTGGAACATAGAGGATAGCTGTGAAATAGTAATTTGGTTCTTCTTCTAATTGAAAATAACACCAATTAGTCAATTACGAACAGTTCCAAGTCCCACCTACCATACCTAAGCGGGTCAAAGTTTTCAGTCACGAGAAGCAAAATCCCTAAGTAATTCTTCGAACAGCAACATGACTCAGAACGTAATTAAGGACTATTTTGCAGTCAATTTTACCTGCAAGATAGGATTAGGCCGATCGCAGCAATAATATTCGACGGACAGAACCATGTCCGTACCCCTGGCGCCAAACACGGCCTCAACAAACCGGCTGCGACGAATCAAATGAGATCACAAGCACAATATCAATCGCGGCAATAGACGAGAGTGAAAAAGAAAGACGAGATTTAGTGAATGAGGAAGTACAGGAAGTAATCATAGGCGCCGTAAGTGAGGAAGAAGTGGATGCGTTGAATAGGGGTGCCACGGAAGATCGGCCACTGGCCGCAGAGGAAGGACACCACCACCACCAGCGTCACCAGGCCGTGGCACACCAGAAGCCACTGCGTTGCCATTGTCGTTTCCAATAGAAGCTTTTTTTTTTTTTGTTTATAGCCTGTTTACAGAGACGAAGTTTGGGAGTTTGTGGTTGGTGACAGATCAGGTGAGGAGACGGAGAACAGATCATGCGGTCCGGGTTGATTCGAGACCTCCGGTGGTTTTGGACTTTGAAATTTAAGAGGGTGTTTCTTCTTTCTGTAATTCTGTTGTGTTTGATTTCTTCTTTTGGGTTTCGGACTTTGGGGAAATGGGTGGGTTTCCAACCTTCATATAAAATTATTTATTTTTACTATTAAAATAGTATTTTTTATTTTTATAAAATAAAAATTAAATATTTTCTTTTATCTCACGTAAGATTAAATAGTTAAAAAAAAAATAAAAATTAATGTAAAAATAAATATATATTATTTTATATTGAGAAATATATATTTTTAATAATAAATTAATAAAATTATGTATCTTTTTTATAATTATTTTTTAAATTTTCATAAATATGACTAAAGCGTCATTGGTGTTATTTAAATTTTTACAAAAATTATTAAATTAATTTTTAAAATTTATCACTTGTCATAATTTAATACTTATTATTTTTTATTACAATTTAATTATTGCCATTTTTCATTCATTTTAAATGTTTAATTTTTTATTTTTAATAAAAAATTAAAATAATTATATTACATTCAGATAGTTTAATTAAAATTATTTTTAAAATATTTAAATATTTTCTAATTATTTTAATTTTTTATTAAAAATATAATAAAATTTGAATATTTAAAATAAATAAAAAATATAAGAAATCAAATTATAATAAAAAATTTAAAAAAAATAATAATTACTAGTGTGAAATTTCGATAACTAATTTAATAATGTGATCAAATTTTTCCTCTTCAACTCTCATTTCTCTGATAATAAGCACCCACCTTAAAAGTTACCAATTAAATTCCTACATTCAATAAACTTACAAGATTGAATAGCAGTAACTTCATAAATTATTTTCCATTATGCACAATTAAATTGATATAAAAACTAAATTAGTAATTCTCCAAAAGTAAATGGGAATCAAACCGAAGGCTGGTTTGCAGCAAAAGACAAAACATATTTGCATTGTTTTATATCGTGAGATCTTCCAATATTTGTAATACCAGTTCCTCAAATTTTTGTAGCAGCAGTGCATTGTTGTACCAAGGCCAATTCACCCTGCAATAACAAATTTCAGCATTCAGTATATATTAGCAAATGGCCAGTATGGCAGAACTTCAGCAAAATTTTCACCTCATTTTTTGAAGAACTTATAAAGAATTTCGACATTCGGGATAGATTGCCAAATGCCCAGTATGGAGTCAATCATGTTAGCTAAAACCCAGATGATGCAACTAGATGTCAGCATCCTTAACTGCATCCTCTATGATATCAATACAGGACCCTACAGATGTTCCCATGGACATGGCCTCTGCAAGCTTAGTTCGAGCAACCTGGTGTCGGCGTAAGAGGAGGATAGTATTCAGTACTGACCATCTGACTTGGGAGTCTGCTTTCTTCTGTGTGAATCCCAAGCTTTTAAGCAAGATATCAAACTTTTCCATGGAACAAGAAAGTTCAATGAAATAACATTATTATTACTTGCACAATCTCTCTTTTTCACATGAAAGGGAAACTAATTTTAGCAGATGATTGAACAAAGCAGAGGTATAATGCAACCTTATTTATGTCATCAAGGCCTCCCTCTGCATATCCAAATAAAAGATACTCGGTTGCCACTCCTGCCAATGCTATGCATGAGAACCTGTTTAGAGTCTGATTATAAGGTACATAACCCACAGTGAGAACAGTTCTCAGCTTCAGGAAGAAGATGAGTAACGTCTAGATAAATATGCAAATCAGATATGTATAAAATCAAAAATATGGAAGTCTAAGAGAAGTAGACACTAGAGAACATACCGTAGCTGATACTTTCCCTGCATTGACCTGCATTAAAAACAATTTGTAGTTAAAGAAGAATAAAGAACTTGGTTTCCTGGAGCATTTTGATTTAAATCATCTTCTTCCATCCATTTCTCCTCACAGATAAAGTTTCAGCATTAAGTCATTTTTCACTAGCTCTAACTGTTAAATAAGCTCTGTACTGAAAGCCACCAATCGTTTTTCTTTCATGAACTCAAAAGTACAACATTTACTTAACTTATATCATATATATATATGTATAGATAATACTGATTGTAACCTTTTACCAGACTGTTACTTCCTTGCTTCTGAACTGGGTTCCCAACGGTAATCTTATTTTAAACAGAAGAATGATACCAAAAAAAATTCAAAATGACATACTTCTTCAAGGAACTCATTGTCAACAAATGCAGTGCCTGCTTGAACATTGAGTGATCCTTCCTTCTTCAAAGCCTCCAAACTAGATAAAGTGTATCCTTTAGGAAGAATCCCCACCAAGTAGGCGATTAAGAAATGACCAGCTTCATGCTGCATCAAAGATTTGCCTTAGAGCTGCTTCCCTAGAGTTAGGTTCTAAAACTTCTATTCTCGAAGTCAAGCAACGAGAAAGAAAGAGTATGGATTCTAATACCATATTAGATGTAAGTAAAGCAATATAGTGATTGATCAATGAGGCATTAACAAGAAATTAGCCAAGCAAGAGTAGTAATTTCCTGGTAGCCTGATAGTATTGACAACATGTTTATTCAATGGACTCCTCTAAATTAAAAAGGGAAAATATCTAACAGAGACAATGAGAGGATAGAGAAATCACTTACTTGAATAACCCTGTCGTGATACTTCTGGCTGAAAGTGTGGCCAATTGTGTCAAGAACCAAGCTACCAACTCCTCCATTAAACGAGACCTGAACAAATTTCATGAGAGACACAAGCCAGTAAAGGATAATCATTATAAAGACTTGCTAGCATAAGCAAATTACCAAATCCAGTGTCCACAGAAATAATATTCCCAGCGAAAGGAATAAAACTTGCTGAGGATTGAACTCAAACACCTTCCAGGCAGCAAAGCCTCCTACAAGAGACGCAAGCTGCAGATTCCTTTCTATCGAACCAAGAGTGGCATCCACAGGCGATAAAAGCGACACCGGCTCTATTCCATTCAGCTTCAGTTCATCCAAGGTGTAGAGTCTCTGCGGTACCTGCACAAAAATCATACTCATCAAATGAAGAAAATCCAAACAAACTCAAAAGTTCAAACTTCAGGCCTAATGTAACCCTTGCAGATCTTCGAAAACAAAAATGGAGGACAATGTTATCAGAGAGACTTAAACCTGACGGGCGGCACCGAAACAGCGAAGTCCGCCAGGCTTTCCTTGGAGATCCTTGACGAGAGAGAGTGCTGCCTTGTCATCTCCCTTGGCGAGCTCCTTGTCCACCTGCGATAAAGCTTGTCTCCTCGATATCCCAATTTCAGAAGAAGAACTTATTACAATTCCATGGCAGAAGTATTTCTGTGAGTGATAAGATAGGCTCCACATGCCCGTTCAACGAGAAAGCCAGTCAGAACTTGAAATTTGAAACTTCAATTCGCCTCTTACGTTAGGATTTTATTATCCCAGTTTTTTTTTTTCCCTTTTTAGATTTTAATTTCCCACGTTTTCAACCACTCAATTTGGATAATTAGTTTTAATTAATCATATGATATTTTATTATTATTAATATGAAAAATGACTGAAGCTTATAAAAAAAAGAAATTATTTCTAAATAAAAATAATAATCATATTTAACGACTATTCAGATCATGCTGTTTAATCATATATCTAACGAATTATATAACGCCATGTCATGTTACCAGATTAAAAGCAGCGGCACCAATATCCGGTCGACAATCGGGAAAGGGATCGCCGCCGTTTTCTGGCAGAGTTGAACTCCATTCTTGATTGCTCCGGAATGAGCTTCGCGGTTCATCTCCATCTGACAAATGCGGCTACCGGAACTGATTTGGCTAAACGGCGCCGTCGAGCTCTGGAAAGAATAGACAGAGAGCTCTCGAAGGGAAATTTCAAAACTGCTCTCTCTCTCGTCAAGCAATTGCGCTGCAAACGAGGTGGCATCCGTGCCTTTGGCACCGCCAAACAGGTTCCTCTCTTGCGAACTTGTGCAGTGTTCTTCTTCTTCTTCTTTTGATTTTGAATATTACTGCTGAATAATTACTAATAGGTTCCGAAGAAATTGTCATCATTCGATGATTTAGAGCTAAGTGGAACTGACTTATCGGTTCTCCGACTGTTGGTTGATTCGGTAATGGACTCCGTACAGAGCTGCAGTCAGTTTGCTTTACTTGACGAGGTATGTTAATTCATTTAGCCGTAATGATTTCTTTATTATACTCTTAATCATTTTAGATTTTCATTCAAAATGAGATCTTATCAAAATTATGCTGATCGATGATATGTTTTATCAGAATTCAAGTTCATCCAGAGATGCTTCTTCTCCCTGTTTTGCTACTTTTTTCTGTCTTGAGCGTATCACTACGGATTATTTTTTTTTTTTGTTTCTACTATAAAGTGGACCACTGGTTTGTGATTGTGTTTTCTTATATAAATGCGATGAATTCTTCATTTGGAGCTGGTTAGGAGGAGTGTTAAACATGCTCGTTCTGCTTCCTCTATCATAGATATCATCCAAAGGAACCCAAAGGTTGACGAATGTAGAAGACCGCGAGTTTTCCTGCGAAGATTATCACTACAGATGCATCCAAGTGAGAGCTCTACTCGTTGTAGCTTCTGATAATATGTTGATTTGTTAGCCCATAAAGACATGACAATCATGTTTGAGCTTCTGAATAATGCATATTCATACCCTGAGCGCTTCTAAACTCTTGCATCCAAACTGAATTGACAATAGAAGATAACACGTGCAGCATGAAGCTGGTCATTTTCTGGTTGGCTACTTGCTTGGGGTTCTTCCTCGAGGTTATAACATAACAAGCATAGAAGATCTGAAGCGCGATAATTTTGGAATAGCAAGAATAGAGTTTGTGGGTCTTGAATTTCTTAAAGAAGTAAGAAATATTCTTCTTTTTTTTTGGTTTGTTACTGAATTTTGCTTGCTTAAGAACCCAATATATTGCTGCTTTACATTACCAAACTCATATGTCGCAGCTCGTCAAGAACTATTGGAATTCATACGGGGCATGTAGTTTTAGATTTGATTAACTTAAATGAAATAGTCTTCCCAGACATGCATAATAAACAAGAAAATCAAATTATGTACGTTGATCCAATTTGTTGTTCATGACAATATAGCTGTAGGCTGAGGTTTAGTTGTTAGCTGTGCTAGATTCATCAGGATTCCCTAGTTTTCCGCAAAACATCTAGAGAAGGAAATGGAAAGGAGGAAAATTCATCAGGCCGTAACTAAATTGAAATCATGGCTCAAACAAGTGTGCCTCTAATCTAAATTAAATTATAAATCTCATGTACTAAATACCCTCTAACTTCCTCTATGCAGATCGGTTCTGAGAGAATGCTAAGCAAAGATGTCATGAACAACAAAGTACATTGAACCGGGCCAGCTATCTCTTCTTATTTTGTTAATTACTAACGACAAGCCATTGCATTTCTTCATTTTCCTTTTCAGTGAAAAATAAAAAGATGCCGCTTCGTCTCATTTTATACAATTTTTGCACTCTTGCTTGTGTGGTAGCCTTTCTATGCTTCCTGTTCTTCATAAAAGAAATATACTAGTTTCGAAACAACCATGGCAAGCATGAAGACTCCATCAGTGAATTAAGCTAGATTTGATCTAATATCTGCGTTTCTGTAACATGCAGGGCCACAGAGGCAAAATTTCGTCTACGGTAAGAATCTTTGTTTTCTAACTAAATACAAGCTGCACATGTACTTCCCATGACTTGCAATTGACATGATCTGTTAGTTTTGGCTATTATCCACCCACGAATAGCAAAACACTTTCATGAACAAAATGAGGGCTTCTATATTTTGGCAAAAGGGAACAGCAGAAAGAAGTCCATGATCTAGTGTTTGAATATTATTTCTCCATAGTTTTCTGGCCAAGTCATTGGAGCGACCAGCAAAATCTACTTCTGTTTCCATGGCAGACAAAGAACAACATAACCCACAATAATCTCAATAGTTCAGGGACAAAACATTTCTCTCATCATAAATGATAACGTCTTGCAGAATTTAAACAACTTTTCCTGTATAATATTGGGAGGCTTGGTAGCAGAGCATATATTATTTGGCAACTCGAGAGGCTCTCGCTCAGATATTGACAAGGTTAGGCTAAGTTGAATCTCTCATGTTTCAGTTTGCCAGAGTTATTTGGATTGTTAGTGGACTTGACCAGTTTCCAATTATGGATCAGCTAAACCGTGTGCTTAGATGGCTGGGGTATACAGATATTGAGGCAGGCGTTCAGGTGAGATGGGCCGTATTAAATACTGCTTTCATTTTGCATCATCACAATGAAGCCAGATCAAAACTAGCAGAGGCCATAGCGCTGGGGAAGCCAGTAGGCTTTTGTATCGATGCCATTGAGAATGCCATATCCGGAGAGGAATGCTAGGTGATGTATTGACTCTTTCATCCGGCATTGTCTTTTTCTGAATTAATTTGTTCCTATTTTCATCTCAGTGAATCACTTTGCCAGGCACCTTATAGTAGTGAAAATGACGACTGCTAGAACCATACAAGAACCAAAACGCAAAACCAATAAATAACTTCAATCGCAATTCCGAATCATCAAGTCATAACACAACAAAAACTTTAGATATTTACCAGAAGAAAAACAAGAGAAGTCCTTGATCAAGCACAAGCCTTTCATTATGCTTATAAAGCTACATAATTTACCTGAGACATGTGTTCAAAGCACTAAAATAAAACCCAAAAAGGAAAAACTTAATGAGGCCATTTATATTACAGCAGAGAAAACCCCATACACCAAACAAAAAAGGCCTCTAAAGCAAAATACTAGAAAACCCTAGAATTCCTGAGAAACAGAACCAATTTCTCCTTTGCCTTTGCCCATCTTCTTCGGGAGAAGAGTCTGGTGAATATTAGGCAAAACACCTCCATTGGCAATAGTTACAGACCCAAGAAGCTTGCTTAGTTCTTCGTCATTCCTCACCGCAAGCTGTATATGCCTTGGCACGATACGGTTCTTCTTGTTATCCCTGGCTGCATTCCCAGCAAGCTCCAGAACCTAAATAAAAAGTTCATCACATGATCAACAATCACCACACAACTTATATGGCACCGCTTCATTAAGAAGACAAAGTAAAATAGAACATGCAAGTTCGTATATATACACAATCGACCAGAAGAAGGCAAAACAAAATACCATCATTGTTCAATAGCATCTTTCCTGACCAAAAATCAACTTTCACCACAAACGGAAAAGTTAAATCAACGAAATGAATATTCTCAATTTTCATCCGTAAAAATGATGAGGCCCTTCAGAAAATAGAAAAACAGTCAACTGATGCAAACCCCAAGCAACAAAAGAGACGTGGAATAGATATATGATAAAAGACATATTGCCAGAAACAAACAAAACCAAAATCGCCAGACATCAATTTAGTTGCACCAAAAAGAACCAACCATTTTCCAAGGAAAAAAAAAAGAAAGAAGGAAAGAAACCAACGGTACATTGTATACAATCATTTGCGAAATCCAAACCGACCCGAAAAAACAGAACAAAAAAATCCCAATCTGAGGAGAATAAGACTAGACAAGGATCTAACAACAATACTTCAGCCGCAAGATACTCTAGCACAGCAGAAAGGTAGACGGGAGCTCCAGCACCAACCCGCTCGGCGTATTTTCCTGCCTTAAGAAACCTCGCAATCCTTCCGACAGGGAACTGTAGCCCGGCCTTCTGCGACCTAGATACGGCTTTAGAGGCCTTAGGCTTACCCCTTCCTCCCTTGGTTGAACCACCACCTGTTGAACTCATCTTCAGATCGCACCAAATTAAAAGGAACTTCAACTCTGTTTCAAACCCTAACCCTAGGTGCTATACCGCGGAGGGAACAAGTGAAAGAAATTATACAAGAAAACGAATACTTTTCTTTGGCATATCGGTGCGTTTTATATAAGCAAGGAAGGCGGTCGCTGATTGGCGGAGGGAAGGATCTCGCGGATTGCCAGCGTGGATAAATAATTAAAATTTGTGTTGTCTCTGTTGCTGGCATTTAAGTTTTCGCGCGCGGCCATCTATTTTCGAGCATTTCAGGGAATTGCTGGAAACGACGACGTTTAGGTATGGGTCCGAATCATTCTCTTAGTATTTAAGAGAAAATTTTTATCTAATAATTCTGAAGTCTTGATGTACTTTTGAAAGTTAAAATTTCAATGTTCAGTTTTTAAAATTATACATATCACTCAAAAATTATGTAAATTAAATAATAATAATAATAATAATAATAATAACAATAATAATTTTTAAGATTATTTTCTAATAAATCTTTTTATTATTTCATAACAAAGCCATTGCTTGGGGGTCTGTTACTTCTGCGGGCCTAAAAACAGTTCATCTGGCACTTAAAGCCCAAATGTGTTGAACCTGGCCTGCAAGAAGCTGCTCTTTTAAATATGAAAGTGCCCAAATTTCTAGTAGGCTACAATTCATACTACAATGTTTCTCAAATATAGTGTATATATTTCAACCCTTAATTTTATGGGTGGTAAAATTTTAATATTTTATTTTAAAATTGAGTGTATTTGTTATTCAAGATTAGTCTTTGCATATTGATAAATTCATTGAAAAAAATTGCAATTTTTCTTTTATTTAATTAAAATTACTAAATTTAATTCCGGTTTTAAATTAAATTGCTTAACCACCCTTTACAATTAAGCTTAATATTTATAATAATTGATTAGTGGCCTTTTTTCTAAGGCAAATTAGTCTAAAAACGTGGTGTGTAATTTGATTGGAATTGATTTATAGAACACAATGTTTATAGGTGTAAATAATTGGCATAGATTAGATGCACGTACCCCACACGTTTTGGTGGCTATGTCGATCATAAGAATCTATGGGTGTGTTGGCTACCAACTAATCTATGTTTCAACTTTTTTAGGTCAATTTTCCCACAAATCATCTGCTTACAAGAACCCTAATTATCACTACGATTTGTCAAATAATGCAATTATTACGTATCCGAATTTCATGAAATGCCTTTTAATTAACATGACAAAAAATTCGAGTCAAAATTAGTTTTGCAAATTTTATTTTGTTCTTTTAATTCCATAATCATTTTTTTTTCTTACTAATGAAACTATAAAAATAAAAATAAAAGACAAAACTTTTATCAATGCGATATTAATATTGAATTAAATTTATTGAAAATTAACCTAAAAAAAAAAATTGAACGACACGAATTACACTTATTTTTATGAAATGAACCGAACCGATCTTGAATTTCTTGTTTGAAAACTCTACTCTATAATATACCCAAAACTTATGGAGCGCTGAGTAATTAATTTTGAAGACCCAAAATTTATATTTAATCAATATTTAATTCATAACCAACAAATGTTAATTATTACCGAAATACTCTCTGAATAATTAATTATATAATAAAGTAGGTAATTTATTATAATTAAAATTTACTATTTTTAGTAAAAAAAATGATATTATTTACAAATATAAATCATTATATATAATGGACGGACCTTGACTTATGCGAGATAAGTCTTGCAATAATAAAAAAGAAAAAAAAAAAAAAAAGAGAGAGAGAACAAAAGGACAAAATAGATAAGACCAGAAGTGATCAAAGCATAAACAACTAAAAATAAATAAAACGAAGGATGACGTGGGCAATTTTAATCCACACATCAATTATAATGTAAATATCACCTATTTAATTATTATTTTTAATTGAAGAAAATAGAAGAAAAAAAATAATATTAACAATATTTTTTTAAATAATCACAATTTTAATACACTATTTCAATTTACAAATTTATTTCTATTATTTTATCTAAAATTATTAATACATAAATTTTTTTGTTTTAATTTATCTCTTTGAAGGTATAGATACATCATTTTTTTTTTTAAATAAAACCTCAATGTATTAGTGTATATATTAATAAATTAATAAATTATATAATATATAAGATGACGATTATATTTAATTATATTAAAAATTTGTGTCATATTAATATTCCTAAAGAAATAATAAGTATATTGTAAAAAAAAAAATCATTAATTCAATACTTTTAT
The DNA here is from genome assembly GCF_000150535.2 of Carica papaya. The sequence goes on from NW_019014608.1 coordinate 876,389, forward strand.
ATATAACCACAAATATTTTTTAGAAATAACAATATTAAAAAACCCCCCAAAAAAAAAAAAAAAAAAAAAAAAAACACTACTGAATTTATATATGTATATGTATATGTATATAAGGAAAAAGGTAAGGGGGATAAATAAAGGGGGAAAATCCAAATACTGTTGCGTGATG
>NW_019014608.1:898280-909511 GCF_000150535.2 Carica papaya
CCAACGAGATTCTTTCTCAATCAACACACAAGTAATAACCAAGAAGCAGTATAATCTTACAGATAAAGGTCCCCATACAGTATTTCTTGGGCCACCGAACATATAGCCAATTATATATATATATATATATCAATAAAAGAAAGGAACCAGCTAATTACTAGAATAGACATGCATTATTAGTTACATCTAGTGAAAAGAAATTGAAAAATCCTAATATAAGCCTTTTCAAATGTATGAAGTTCATTGATAGTTTTGCCTCCATAAGTTTTAGAATAAATAATCAATAAGGCCTCATTACCAGCCTCTATTTACTACAAAAGAATACAGATCAGATTCAGCAAGAACAGATATCTACTGCATCAAGATATTTATATTACTGCGATCAACATGAGAATGCTTGGTTAAAAAAAAAATCTGATAACTTTAACCAAAAATTTATTTAAAAATCAGTAATTTAAATATATTTTTTAACTTCCTACCTTCTTCAGAGAAGGCAAAAACACCTCCAAGCATATCATCATTGTCACCATCTTCCTCGGATTTTTCTCTATCACAGGGACTGTTATTACTGTCTATATCAGTAACAACTTCTGCTGATTCATGAGATTCACTTGAGGCCAATGCTTTGCAGTACTCCTCTTGAAAGAACTGCTCAAAATCAGGTGAGTCATTTGATAGTCCCTCACCTAGACTGTTTAGGGTCAAATTAGAACAGTTAAAACTTGTGTTTATACTTTCACTTGTCCCACCACTGTTTGAAGACTGAGTTTCTTTTGTAATTGTTCTTCCCACAGAAGGTAAGGCACTAGTTAATGATGATGGGCTATTCTTAAAATTAGTAGCTTCAGTAGAAGAATGATCAACAGGCTGTTTAAAAGAAACTGAACTACCATCTCTGCTAACAGAGTTTTGGTTCATCATATGTAAAGCAACGAAAGAACTCCCTCCTTTTGTGTTACTATTCTCATTCCCAGATTGAATTGATGTAGAAGAAATCCTCAATGATCCTGATTGTAGCACCAAAAACAAGGTAAGCTATATCATTCTGAGGAATATGATACATTAAATTTGTTAAAGATTATCCTACCATCATCTGAATCTCCAACTGGGAGAGGTGATGTCAACTTAGCAGCAATGATGTCTTCAGAATACTTTCCTTTAGCTTCATAAGGGTCGGGAGATGAAATGGAAGATGTCTCAAAACCAGCACCTCTGTGCAAAATGATAAATCAAATTGATTTTTTAGGAAGTTTACGATGAAAATAAAAAATAAAATAAACTTCTGAAATAAGTTATCTATAGGAATCTTTATGGGGAGAGAGACTTAAGAGAATGTTACATGATAGATAATATATGAATAAGTTTAAAATAAGTCGGTTTTTAGTGAACAAAAACGTGGATTCCACATCCGTCCAGTTCCATGTCCCCAAAGATGAAATTCTACGTTAGAGCTAAGTAACAAAAACCAGAACACACATTACAACAAGAACATTGAATTACCTATTGCTCCTATTCGTCGGAATCCTGTGAAAATGGTCAAAAATGGGCAATAAATCCTTCTGCCTTATTTCAACCTCATGAACAGGCACCTGCTCGATTTGCATCTCTCCACCAACAGAAATATCAGCCAAGTTAAACTCATCAATCCCCAGAGCGTCCATCGTATGGAATGATATCTGAAATATTTGAAATAAACATGACCAAGCACAAAGGGTGATGAACAAGAGCATCTCACGAGTATATCACAACAATACCTTAGAGTTTTGCCAGATCGGTATCCTTCCAGAGTTTAATTGCACCTCTGCATTGGATATATACAAGTGGGATTGCTCTTGGTGCTTCACCAACTCCTTATGCCCAACATCATTGTCTTCATAATCAGAAGCATCCATGTTCATCTCTACAGTTTCTTGCTCAACAAGAGTGATTTCAGAAATGCATTCCTCTCTTTCTGGCCACTCTATTCTTCGGCATACATCCCAGCCTTGAACTGCTTCAACTCTTACTCGCAATTCCTCATCTTGTACCTGCGTAGAAGAACCTGACACAATTCTTGTAGTAGTTTCAGCTTGTTCTCCCCCTGTAGATGAGAGCAGTTTATACTGAACTACATGGCCACAAGGAGTATAAACCAAAAGGTGCTCCAAAGCCTTTTCCTTCGACAGAACTGGCTGTAAATCACAAGAAACAGATCTATGAAAAACAGCAGCAAGAGCACCAGAAGGAATGAAGGCCTTCCCAACTGCAGAAGTTGCCACATTGCTCACTGTATTAAGCCAACCAGAGCTACTATGTTTTATTCTGCTAACGACAGAGAGGGCAACAGCTGCTGGTGGCGGTAGAGAAAAAGAATGTTGGTTTATCATGAATGACGGACTGGACCACCAAGGGGAAGATGCAACTGGGGAAATTGTAGGTCCATCTGCCTGAGAAGTCTGTATTTGAAGAACATTCTCACCACCAAAAGGGGAAAGCACGAAAATGTGGCAAGTCCCCCGTGAGGATACAATGGCAATCCACTGACTATAGTGACTAAAACAAATGTCTTGTATGACCTGTTATGATAAATCTAACAAAGGAAGAGTAAGTGGATATACAAAAAGAAAGAAAAAGGCTTGAGAGAAAAAAAGAAAAAGAAAAAGAAAAAGAACCAAACCATACAGCTGATGTCACTCCTCTGTGGAGCTTGTAAAGATGTACATGAGATGAACTCCAGTCATGGCTTTGATTGCCTGACCCGTTCCTTGAGTAGGATCTCATAATACGAAAAATATTTATATTGTTCCCGTGTATTGAGGCAGTAACCAGAAGAGTCCCACTTGGATCAAAACATAAAGCAGAAATTGGACTAGTATGGGCCCTAAATTGGGATACAACAGCGCTGGAAATAAAATCTTTGACAACAACCTGCAATAAGTGTATAAATGAAAAAGGAAGATCCTTAACTTATACACAAAGGGCTCATATATTCTACACTCATATATCCAGTAGACAAAATGCAATCATATGAACGATAAAGTTCTCCCTTCTTGCCAGAAAGTTTACAACTATCATGTGCTTTAATATAACCAGAAATCTGCACCTCAAAATCTTAAAAACTAACCATCCCAGGTATGTCTGTTTCTCCTGAATGAGATACTGTGCGAGCAGCTTTCCACGCTGAATTTGAAGATACAGGAGAACTAGAGCCATCAGGCATGAGATCTTGATAGTATTTAGATAAAGTTTTGTAGCCCATGTCACCCAAATTGATCAATCCAGCGGCCAACTGCTTACTAGATTCCATAGCATATCGCGCCACAAGACTCCCACTGCCTGGTGAAGTTGATGGACTGACACCAGGAGGAGTGAGACTCTGCGGACTCAGGCGACCTGAATTAGACAACAATGGGTTGCTAGGAGAATAGGCTAACCACCTGGGACCCACAGCCATTGGACCGTATCCGTTATTAATTCCAACCATTCCTTGTCCACTCGTTTGAAGAACAGGATATGTGAGAACACTAAACTTATTCTCAAGAGTCAGAGCATCAAAGCAGTATACCTGCAGCAAAATATGGAAAGAAATTAGCCTTGGAATAGCTTATCTCCAATAGAAAACTTTATCAAAGAAAAGAACTAAAGGTTTCATAATTGTTAGTGGTTGCAGTTTACAAGTGGTTTTGCAATCATCCAATCTGATCACTATTTTTGTTTCGGAAATATCCAATCCGATCATTATTGATTGTTAGAACCAGAACATTCACAGAAGTCTCAATTGAATGGCCACAATGGCCTTTCAGATTTTCCCCAATAAAAAATTTAAAGAATTCCACAAACAAGTGCAGGAGTTACTTAGGAAATAAATGTTGAAACAAGAAAATGCTTACTTGTGCTGCAAGACCCACAGCCACTATTCGAGGACTGCATCTAACCATATACACAGTTGAGCGGAATCTAAGAATATGCACATAATTATGAGACCTTAGTGAGTAAAACCGAACAGTTGTAGGGGAGATAAGAAGGCTTCCAGATTGAGGCTCATCATAAGCATCTCTAGCCAACCCATCTCTATTAACAGAGCCTTTTGGTTCATCACATGCAACAACCAAAAGTAAAGGATGCGAAGCTCTGAATCCTTCATGACCTTTTGACTTTGCTGGGAGGGGCTGCATCTGTAAAAATGTAACACGATCACCACGTTTTGAAACGAGTTCTCTGACATTGGAGGCATCTTCAACATTAAGAACTTGAAAGCCATTGGAATAGCCAAGCAAGAGTACACGGTTGAAGGAAGATGGACCAGTTTCTAATCTGTCAAAGGATGCCCAGAGTACCTGCTCAAGTAAAACAATTCAGACCATGATAGCACATGATGTAGAAAACAAGATGCTACGTCTCTGAAAACAGCAAAACAAAGTCCACTAAAGAAAATCCAATGAGATAAGGGTAGTGATGATCTATAGATAATATCTACTGAGCTCAATCGCATGATAAAGCATATATTCAGCTGAAAAGCACGTGTGCTCAGTAACCCTGTACCTTAACCACCATAGCCTCTAGCAACCATTCGCAAAGAGGAAAACAATTAGATAAACAAACCCAAACCAAAAAATCCTTCATACCAAAGTTTGTCGTGGTCATCTCAAGGTTTCCAATGGACACTCACCTAGAAAAAAGCCAAGATTTCCTAATCTTTCATGCTAAATTTCATGATAGCTTACATCATTACAATCCTTAAAAATAGCCATAAAAGACACTTCAGCCATCTGTGTTATATCACATCCCGTCTACAAACTGAAATATTAGAACCATGATTGTTTTGTTGATTAATGGGCAAGATCTACTTTTATGATTTCATAATCTGAGTGGGAAGCTTAGACACTGTTTAGTTTCTCGAGAACTGTTTTAAAATTTTAATTTTAGAAATACATAAAGAAAAATATGTCTGGTTGTGAAAACAAAATAAAAGGTAGAAAAGTGACATAAAAAGTGGGTTTAAACAGAATAAAAAAGTTATTTTCAAACTCAATTCATCACTATCATTTCTTCAACTTAATTTTTAGATTCATCAACTATAGATATTTTTGTAAACAAAGATGTACTAAAATGTTAAAACTCAAAATAATTTTCCAGAAACGAATCAGGGCTTAACTTCTAATCATTTTGAGAAAATGGATTCGGTAAATATTTCCAAACTAAGATTCCTGATCATTATTTAGTGGAACAATAACGCAATTCGTGTTCTGGGATTTTACAAGCTTGCAGTAACCTAACTAAAGGCAACTCTTCTAAGAAGAGGTTGAAACAGCTAATCCACATATTGCATCAAGATCATCAAAAAGAAAAGATGAACAGGCATGTGGCCTAATAATGAGCAAATCCCAAGCACTGACTAGCGACCGATTACATCATCAGACTCAAGTTTCTTAACTGGTGATCAAGAATTTAGTTAATTCTTGCCCCGGATGAACCCAAACTACAATTTTTTATCAAATAGTTTGTTGGGCATTTTGGAAAGTTGAAACTGCTAGTAAACTAATTCTTAGTTTCGAGAACAACTGGCAGATCATGTATAATTAAGAACACACCATTTTCTAGTTCCTTACTCAGGGACTTCGCTGATCATTGCCAACCATATTAGGACACCAAAAACCATCGTGTTACAGTAAACGTTACAAATACTCAATTAACGAAGCAAGAAAGCATGAAATAACAAGCTCAATAAACCAAAATGCTCCTTAGAATTCATTTTCTTCACTTCCATAAATAGCTAAATATGTAGGAGTTGTAACATTCCAATTCTCTTCTTTCCAACTCTATTCCTTAAATTCTAATATCAATAAACAGACAGAACACTTCTAGAAGCTATTCCATCAAATGAATGCAAAGTCCAAGACACCAAAATACATACACGACTCAAGATTCCAACTCATTTTCCTTTGCTTCATTTTCTGGGCAACCAAACAAAACTATATCAGGAATGGCTATTTCTCCAAGTTTTACTTCCTTCCTCCATTTCTCGCATTTTTCTCAGCAGCCAAAAAGAGCAACACCGAAGCTCCATCACCACCCTTCTATTTTCCTCAAAATTTTACCGTAAATTAAACAAACTTAGGAAAAATTAGCTATCAAGAGTAAAAATTCTTCCCGCTCCCACCTCCAACCTCGGAATAATCAAAATCAGAAGCAAAATCGAAAAATCAAACTAATAGATGATTAACTAGTAAATACAGAAATCAAATAAAACGACCTCTTCCTTGTGTTCCTGTGCATCACCAGAGAGGGAAACGGCGACCGAGGCGCTAGCTGACCGGACACCAGAAGAGGCGGTTTTAATGCAAGAGGAAATGAATTTCAGAGAATTTGGGATAAGACCATTCCTGCTACTCTTGTTGCCGTTGCTATTGTAATTACCGTTGGCGTTGTTCTTCATAGTAGAAATAAAATCGACGACGGTAAGTTTGCCGGCCACCGGAAGCCACCGGGAATGAAGAAACTATCAACAATCGCATAAGCAGTTTATTGAAGCGGATAATCCACAGAGGGAGGGAAAAAAAAAAATAGAAAACGGTGACGTTTTCTTCTGTTAAATTTTGGTGATCATGGTGGTGCTGGTGGTGGTTGAGTTTTGACCTTTAAACAGACGAGGAGAAGAAGGAAGGGGAAACGGTTGTCTTTTTTTTTTTTTTTTGTTTCTAAAAAAAAGTTTCTTGATTGCACTGCAAGCAATATATTTTGCAAAATTTCACGTGAATCCCACAAAGTTTCCGAAATTATCAAAATAGTCCCCTGAGGTTTTACCAATTTCCAATTTGGTCCAGTTTCTTTTCCTCATTTTAAGTTTAATTTATTTTTTTAATGCAAGGCTTAGAGTATTATTAAATCTTATTTCTTCTATAATTTACATTGAAAGCTCGATTTATATTATTGTTTTGTTAGAATAATAAAATTATTTTTATTTTGGGTCCTATAAATGGTACAATTGAAATAAATGAATAGGGTGAAAACATAATTTTAAAATAGCATAAATTAGATATTTATTGTTTTTATGCGTTATAATTGAAATTTAATTCCCCATGTGACCGTGTGCTTATAATGTTGCCATGCTTTCGCCAATAAATATATATTTTATTTGTGTGTGAACAAAAAATTTTTCATCATAAAAATATATATAATATGGTCTTAAAAATTCAATACTAACCATGATGATATTTCTGTCTTCATTAAATATATTCTACAAAATATTTAACACGTGAAGTTTCTATTAGAAATTAACAATAAATAGAGAAATGTACGAAATGAAAATTAAAATTTAGAAAAATAAAATAAAAACTTGGGTTAGGACAGAGACTGGGAATATCTTCAAAGAGATGCGAACCCACCAAAAAAAAAAAAAAAAAAAATTGAAAATGAAAAATACGAATTTCTTTTCTTTTATTTATTTATTTATTTATTTTTATGCACAGTTGTCGTTCTGAGATTTCAAAAACAAATATGGAGAGAGAAAAATATTTTTATAATGAGAGGATATGCTAACTTGACGTGTCAACTTATCTTTCTAATCTCACGGCCAACCTTCTAGTTGCGTATTTTGACCATTTTCTCTATTAACCCCAAATGTGATTAACAGAAGTCTTTAAAAGATAAATAATAAGTTTAATCCATTACCCATGCACAATTATACTTACTTAATAAATAAAAAACCTTATTTATTTTAAGTTAATTAATTATAATTTGCTACATCTATTAAATACTTAATGACGTGCGCACATCAGTATTTACTATTAATGAATTAAAAATATACATGCACGAATTTTAAAAAAATTGAATATTGAGTGTGTGTGTATATATATATATGATTTGAATGTAGACATTAATGTTCTACTAATTAATTTTAAAAACGTTTTATAAATAAATAATCACTGTTGTAGAAAATATATAATTAGCTTTTAAATAAATTTAGTACAAATGTATGAAAAATAAATATAACATAATCACTATGTAAATGTGCGACAGTTTTCCGGCCCAAAAAACACACCATATAATGGACTAAACCAGTCTAATGGGCTCGATCTATCTCCGATCGAACCCAAGCCCAAGCCCAATTCGTTCTGTCACTTCATGGTCTATTCAATCTGACGGGTCCAAGCCCAAATTATCTTGAATCGGGACCGGGCCATCTTGGACTAGGCTCGAGCCCAGTTATCTCGAATTAGCCCAGGCTGTCTCAGATAGATCCCGAGACCGAAGTAGCCCGACCCATATTGGACTGGGCCCAAGCCCGATTCATCTTGACTTAGACCATGCTAGATCCATCTTGGATAGGCCTGAACTGAGCCCGACCATCTTGGGTTGGGCTGAGCCTAATCCATTTTGACTTGGGCCCAAAACTGAGCCCAACCAGGCCCAATAGTCCTAACGAGTAAATTCCATTTGACCTAACTCGGACCATAATAGTTTAACGCCTATTAATTTACAAACATTAGCAGCCTCAGGAAGTTAAAAAGCAAAAAGAAGATAGATAATCCTTTCGTCTTTCATATATATATGTATATACATATAGAACTGAACTCCTTCTCAACTGTTTTTCATGTAACGCAGAAAATAAGATTTCTGGTTCTAAATGAAAAACAGTTTTCCACGGGACTTTTCTCTGAGACACTGCAATAACCCTAAAGAAACCATGATAAATTAAGCCAGTTTATATGAAAAAAAAAACTGTACATTGTTTTGATTTCAAGAAGACAATGCCAACTCCTTGAACCGATCGAGTTCGTCCATATTATACTTTGTCGAGTTGTATTCTTGCGCATCCAAGGTCTCTTCCGAGTAAGTTCTCTGGAGTGATTTTCTTTGTTCTTTGGCACACTCTGCAGCATACTCGTCGCCTCTTAGCAGTATCACAACCTGCAGAAACCAAATTTTGTATAACATGTTGAACCTGGATCTTTCATTTTAATATTATATGAAATAGTTGACCTTACCAAAAACTTAAGTAGATAGAAAAAGAAGTTCAATTCTTTTGAGCAAATGCAAGATAAATAAACAGAAAAATCCTTTCCTGGCTCATCCGAGGACGCAGAATAGGTGAATGCTCAATGCATAAAGAGGCAGTTAAAACTACGCGGTCCATCTCTTTCAAATCATAGTTATCACCAAGGGAGGGATCTACAAGCTCCTTGATATCATTGTCATCCAGTAAAGGCTTTGCCTGCAAGAAAGAATTAAATGAAAAACAAGCATGATAGGTTTATAAATAGGTGTCTGTTTGTGTATGCATGATAGTTATTTGATGGTATAATTGGAATGTGCAGAAAGAAATATATACCCATAGGACAAGGCTTTGCTGTAAATGATTCAGAGCTCGGCGTCCTGTAATGAGCTCCAAAAGTAGAACTCCAAATGAATAAACATCAGTTTTCTCATCAACAATGCCATGCAGGAAATATTCAGGAGCAAGATAACTGCGAGTCAAAAAGCAAGAAGCAAGAAGAACAAATAAGCCAGAATTTTTTTAGTAATATCAAAACATAAAGGAAGATTTTCCAGGCTTACAGACCCAAATGTGCCTTCGAACTTCGATACATTGCGGTGAGTCCATTGCTTTGGAAGCCACTTTGCAAGCCCAAAATCACAAATCTGGATCAAGATTGACGAGGATAATCAATGAATAAGTAATCAATGCAGATAAGTCTTGCTTGCTAAATATGAACCAAGATCATAAGAGAAGTACGGTTAAAATATTCGTAAGAGATATTTGCATTGATGAGAACACGAACACAAGCAGCTCCAAATTATAAACTTCTTTATTTGGATTCTATCATTCAAACAAGTCAAGTTCTTTTTTCTTCAACAGTAAGAGAATCATCGCGTTAGATGATCAACATTCTTCTACATCAGCTTGATTCAAACTTTTGTTCTCTACTATAGTTGAACTAGATGGTGAAGTTAAGAAGCACATCTTCTCCTCAACTGAATCATTACTCGTGAGTAATTGAGTCTCGATTTTCTTATTTGCTTTGTAGGATCATTTGAGTATCAGTGTACCCTTCTGGATAGTTAGATCGAGCAAACACAATCAATAACCTTGAAGATTTCCTCAATGCATTGCCTAAAGATTAACTAATGAAATCAAGGTTCAAACAACGAACGTCATGTTATTCAATGCATCATTCTCTGGCACTTACTTTCTCATTTTGTTATAAAAGTAAATTTTGCAAACTTAACCACAGAAAGATTCTATATCTGATGGAATTACAACTCAGTCTCCGCATGGATATTTTCGAATTAAGAAGTGTAAACCTTTAATTCTGCATGAAGAACACTAATCTAACAACAACTGAACTCCCATCTTCATGTATCAAAGTATGCAATGCACTTATTGCAGGTCAAGATTTTCTGCAAATCTTTAGCCTCATCATCAGCCAAATCTTGAAACAACTTATTAGGGAAATAATAGATGCAGTGATGCATTCGTCTCAAATGCAAGACTTGAAAAGTACCTGGGGGTCAAAATCCTCCGTAAGAAGAATGTTATCCACCTTGATATCTCTATGAATTATTCGCCTTTGACAAGTCTCGTGAAGATATGTTAGGCCATCTGCTGTCCCTAGAGCAATTTTGTACCTTTTACTCCAATCTAGCACACCCTTAGACGATCCTAAACAATGTGATTAAACAATTATTAAAACTTAAAGAAACAAAAAACAAAATTGTAGCTCAATGAGAGAATATGAATTGGAGAAAAACCATGAAGAAGAGATCCTAGACTCCCCAGTGCGGATAACTGAAAAACAAGGTGCATTCCTCCCTCAATGCCACATCCAATCAACTTCGCAGTGTTAGGATGGTTCACATGGGCTATAATGCCAATCTCGGATAGAAAGCCTGCCGTCCTCTCATCCAGGGTGCCTTTAGTTAGCCGTTTTATGGCCACAAAACTTCCATCTGGCAGATATCCCTTGTAAACTTCAGCATAACCGCCCTTTCCAATCAAGTTTTCTACAAAATTTGGGCCATGCAAAAATTTCAATAACATTTGGAATTTAGGATCCTAGCAGATATTAGGACCCGAACGGAAACTTCTGGAATTTATGAACTCAATGTACAAACCTTGGCTAAAAATTGTTAGTTGCAGTTTCAAGTTCAAACAAGGTGAAGTTTTGCAGCGAAATCTGGAAGTTGTGTATATCTCTTATTAGAGTACTCTCCCTATCATTCCTGACCTTCATCCTAGATACCTCGAAGCA
>NW_019014608.1:910504-925011 GCF_000150535.2 Carica papaya
TCTTCCCTATCTTAAGAATGTTGAAGTAGAGGTCTAACACGCCTTCCCCCCAACCCCCACCCCCAAAAAAAAGTAAACCCCATTGTGAAGAAAAAAAAAAATGGAATGAGAAAGGGAAACCAACACCAATGCAAAAATGAAAAGGGAAAAATCTTCATCTTTTGAACTCCCAAAATCCAAAAAGTTCCTGACAAGAGGCAAAAATTTGAAAATGGAAGAATAGGCGAACTGCACAAGTGACATCAGAACGAAAAAATTGAATGCAACAGGCAAAAGGGACCACAATGAAGATCTCATCGGAGCAAAAATAAAGGAGATCACAGAAAATTCATAGGAAGAAATATAAAACGAGAAGATTTTACAGAAATCCTGAAGGATCTGCAAGCTAAAATATATCGAAATCAAAAAACAAAAAAGAATAACCTAGAAAGGGAAAAAAATGTAGAAGAAACAAAATGATAAGACATACCCAAGTGAGAGAACATGAACGAGATCACACGCATACCATGGAACAGAGGTGTCTTTATCAGGGTCCTTGGCTTCCGCCATTAACAAACCGAAAATGAAACAAGAAACACACAGGGACCACCAACAGAGAACGGGGAACAGAGAAAGGAAATGAAATGAAAACGAAAGGAAACGAAAGCGACCGACCCAGAAGGATAAAAAATGAAAGAAAAACAAAAATAATATTTACTACATCAACAAAGCAATGTTCTTCAGTAACCGATTTTTGACCAAACACCATCTTATCTGGCCTGCTCATTATCGAAAGCCATAAAAGGGCATCTGGGGAGCTAAATATGGGAAACAAGGGAAAGGTATTCATTAAATGCAATAATTTTGTACGGACTCGGTGTATTGTTTCTCTTTCTTTTCATTTTTTTTTTATGCCAAACAAGACTCTACACTCGACACGGTTGGTGACAAGTGGAACGAGCTCTGCAATTCTCCTCTGAGTGAAGGAGAGTGTTCGTGAGAAAAAAAAAAAAATTCAAGCTTTTTGATATGTGAAAATTCTAAAGCTATGAATTTTACACACCCATTTCCTTTAACTTTCCCCTGCAAGCAGAACCTATTTTAATAATTTTTTTCATTTGAGACAGTCTTGCCGGCATTTTTTTTTCCGAGAGAGAGGGGGAGTTCCAAAAACAGAGGAAAAGTTGAATCATTGTCGGGAGGGGGATGACGATAACCCACTATTTTCTATTATTTCGGTTTATCTCCTCATACTTTTTATTATTTTCATTTATTTCCTCCATGGACGAATGTTCTTACAGTTGCACCCCTCTTGTCGTATGGCTTCCGAGATAAAACCAAAAAAAGGTTGCAAATTTAATTTTTGAATTAGAAAAAAAAAATTAAAATCCAACTCTAGACGTTAATAATATTAGTTTGAGGTGTGAAATATTAGTAAATTTATATATTATATATATATATAATGTACAGTTCAATTTAAATTTATAATTTTTTATTAAAAATTAAATAATTAATAATTTTTAAATGTACAAATTATTTATTTACAATTAATGATAAACTCTAGTTATTGGATTTGGAGAAAAAAAATAATAATGAATTTATATATATCTACATAATTTTTATTAATAATTACGAGTTATGCATAGAAAAATATTAGTTGTTCTAATACCATATATAGAGATTAATGGATGACTACATTTTAGATTTTTATTTGTATAATTTTTTAATAAAAATTAAAATAAGTAAATTATATTCTTGATTTATCCTAATATGTGATTTAGATTACATAATAATTGCTAATCTTACATTACATTCTAATTAAAAACATATTCACATTTTAATTGGGATGTTAAGAAATTAATCAGATTTTTATAACTTAAATCCCCACAAATCTGACCATGAAAAATCGAATTTAGAATCTGATAAAAGTAATTTACCTAAACTTCAATTAATTACTTTCAGGATCTAATCATGTATTTGGATATTGTATTATCTCAGAAGAAAATTACTATAATATAAAAATTAATTGCATCCTTAATTACCCGGAGTTGCTTACCGAATCTCCCTGTAATTCGTCTTAATGTAATATTAATTTAATTACCTTCATTAATGTAATAATAATCAAGTTATATATATATATATATATACATATATTATTATATTCACCGAATATTTGTCTCTGTGCATGCGCGTTCTTTTCGCTGGACATTCCCTGCCAACCCGGTTATTTTGAACAAATTTTTATTTTTATTTTAATCAAAGTTTTGAGAATATTAGATAACAATATATCATTTAATCATTAGATTTATAAATTTACAATTAATCCCCTATTTATAAGAGTATTTTGTCAAAATAAAAATATTTTTTAAATTAATAGATTTATAAATTTAAATACGTAATCTCGTATTGAATCAATAAAAAATATAAACGAAAGTATATTAGAATCAATCGCAAAAGAATTATTTGCACCCGACAATAGAATTTTCTGAATCAATACGATACCTTCAAAATTAATTTTTTATAGTGAATAAATTTAAAAAAAATATAATGATAATTATGTGATTCGGTGATCATAATTAATTTTTATATTGAGAAATTTTTATAACTTTTATTTCATTTGTGATAAAATAAAAATATTATAAAAATAATATATTTACATTATAAATTTATACTTAAATTAAATTCGATGCGATCCAATATTATTTAATTATTTTAATACGTGTACATACACAAACTATTTCTTATCGCTACAAACACCCTTAAAACTAACTATATTATTTAACTCGTATCTAGATATATAATTGGTAGGTACAAGTCGGGTCGGGTCAATCTAGCCTGTTGCGTAGCCCAGTCCACTTTGAATTGGGTTTCATGAAGCGGGTCGATATCCGGTATCGGTTTGGATTAGCACGGGCTTAATGCATTCGATAATTATTATAATCAATTAATTACATAAATTAGTTTAAGAACTTAATTAATTAACAAAGTCCCTTTTCAATTAAAATTAGGAGAAGAAGAAAAGTATTTATTACTTCCGGGTACGAAGTTATTAACCTTAAAAAATTACTGGTGTCTTATTTTACTACCTTCTTCCTCAGAATTGCGATATAAAGGTAAATAATTTTATTACTTGATCTTTTCTTCTTCGTCTTCTTCAACCTGTTTTTGTATGGTCTTGATTTTTCTGTGTATGACAAGATCGGATGGCATTGTTGGTAAATTATTGACTAACTCTTTCTAAACAGTCACAAGATTTGCTCATTCTCAAAACCATGACCAGATTTTTGTCAGATTTCCCAGCTGTTTGTAAAACTTGTTGTGTGTATGTATGTGTATGTATCTGTGTCTCTGCGTGTGTATGTATGGGTAGACGTGATTCTTTTATATCAAAGTACGTGGAGAGGAGTTTCATGAAATTTGTATGGTTTAGATTATTATATATCGATGAATGTTATAACACTCAGATAAATCACAGTCTCGTGTAATTAATTATACATAATTTTCATAATTCAGTATATTGTAATTTTTTTTTAAAATTTTAAGTAAAATTTATTATTTTTGGAAAATTAGATTATAATTTTTAATACCCTTTTTCTCGAATTTTAAGTTTTTTATTTTGAAGTTTTTGGATCATCATCAGAACATATCGAATTTCTTTGAAAGAACTGGAATTTCATAAATTTTCCAACTTAAAAAAAAAATTATATTCGAATCAAAACTCTACTATGTATTGATTTTTGAAATTATTTTATTTGTTTAATTTATAAATTAAGAGATAAATTTGTATTAAAGTTTCAATTCTAATCAATTGTATCTCTGTATATATTAGTTTTAAAATAAAATAATAATTTCTATAACCAATAAATGTGTGTATATATAAAACTAATAAATAATAATCAAAAATTAAAATACATATTTGGTAAGATTTATTTATCCACTTAAGCAAATTAATTAAAAATGAGTTTAAATGGCAAATAGTTATTTTAATTAATTAAGGCGAGTAAGCATGATCAGTCATATCCACGTCAAATGGACCCAATCCACCCTGCCGCATGCATATCAACTGGAGGTATGAAGACAATGATCAGCTGGACTTTCCAGGATACCAAACAAATAAGATTTTCTAATACTTTCCGATCGTCCTATCTATGGATTTGCTTTTTTTTAATCCTATTTTAAGCGCACATGGAAGGTAAACCGTGAAATGCTAAACGTAAAATTTCCATTCGGGTTTTGTTTATATCTGATCAGATGTGTGATTCTCAGACTGCGCGTTTGGTGATTTTGAATTCAGCATCACCCATTTGTTTGGTTTAATCAGTGAAGGGGACTGATCAAGGACAGAGGACGAAGAAGAAGAAAAAGAAGTAAAAATGGCGGATTCAGAGAATGTGGAGATTGTTACAGATGGAAATATATCAGAGCCGTTGTTACAGACAGAGAAGGAATCAGAAGCAGAATGCAGGAATGGGGATGACGATAAAGAGCTTTTCATGGTTTACCTCAGCACGTTTGTTGCAGTTTGGGGAGCTTTCGAGTTTGGTTCATGTGTAAGTTATAAAGCATGTTCTATACCTGTTTCAAAAAATGTCATACTGTAGATTTCAAATTTTGCCAAATTCTTTGTTCAATAATTTGCTTTGGGTCTCCACAGGTTGGATATTCTGCGCCTACCCAGTTTGGCATTATGAATGATCTTAACATGTCTTATTCCGAGGTACGTTTCCAGGTTTCTGAAATTTGCGTATATAACCGGTAAATACAATATAGATATATATATGTTTTTCTGATGAAAAGTTCATTGTTGTTTGCAGTTTGCAGTCTTTGGATCTATACTAAACATTGGTGCTATGATTGGCGCCATTACATGTGGGTGGATTGCTGACTACCTTGGCCGAAAAGGAGTATGCATAACAGAAATAAATATATTCACACCACATGATCATATGAGAGAGTAGGCAAATTAGCATCAAGTTATAGTCTTCAATCTCCTCAAACTTGCTGTTTTGTTTTGCTTTTTCTTCGATGACTGCAGGCTATGAGATTGTCATCTGTAATATGTACAGTAGGATGGATTATTATCTTCGTCTCCTGGGTTCGTGTTGATTATTTACTTTAACTGATTGATTATTCATATAATTTTGATGAAGTTCCTTCCAGTAAAACACTGCTTTACACTATAATCCTTTCTCTTATAGGGGTCATTTTTTCTAGATTTTGGGAGATTTTTAACAGGTTATGGCATTGGCATTCTGTCTTATGTGGTAAGCTTTTTCTTCTTGCTCAGCAGATTGTCAAAAGGGTAACATGTAAATCAAGAGCTGATAAACACCTTTTGCTTTCTTTTAAACTAACAGGTGCCAGTATTCATTGCGGAGATAACACCAAAAACCCTTAGAGGTGCACTAGCAGCAGCAAATCAGGTACCAAAACTAAATTGAAAATTATCTCTTCATAGTAATGTTTCCTTTTATTGAAGCCAGTTTCATAGCAGTGGCTAGCATAAACGTTGAAATCAAGCCTGCTGGTTTTGAAATTTGCTAGTTCTATATAGCCTCTTATTAACAGCCTATCTTCTCTGCAGCTCTTCATTGTTATTGGACTAGCTGTTGCCTTTTTAATTGGAGCATTTGTTTCTTGGAGGATGCTGGCTCTTACTGGTATTGTTATTTTATCTGATCCATGTGCCTGCCTCCATTTTGATTTTTACATCATGAAATATGTGAAACGTCAAATAAACAATTTCTCAAACAGGGAGCTGATGATTCATAGTTTGGTTTTTGTAGGAGTTATCCCATGTGCTTTTCTGTTTGTAGGACTTTTCTTCATTCCAGAGTCCCCTAGATGGCTGGTAAGATTTACTTGTTACAGATATTGTTCTTCTTTCCTGAGCCAACTCTTCAAACTCTCAGAATCTGGATCTGTGTACCAAGTTTTACAAGTAAATGCAGTTTACTCTAACTTTTTCCCGACAGGCAATGGTTGGTCGCCAAAATGAGTTCAGGGTTGCTCTCCAGACTCTTAGGGGTCCTCATGCTGATATTTCTAGAGAAGCAGATGAGATTCAGGTACTGAATATTGACATTGTTGAGATTATCCTTTATGTTTCTAACTTGTTCTGGTGTAATCCATATACATTCTATAGATAGCTTATCTCTTCTCATTGTGTTCTCCTTCAATAGGAGTACTTGACAAGTCTTTCACACATGCCAAGAGCTACGGTATTAGATTTGTTTAATAGAAGAAACATTCGATTTGTCATTGTAAGTCACATTATCTATCTTGTAAATTGATTTCGATTATGTAGGAATCTGGAAAGAAAAAAATATTCTCTATCTCAAACCTCACTAGAGATTTAAAATATAGGTTGGAGTTGGACTAATGGTGTTCCAGCAATGCGTGGGAATAAATGGAGTTATCTTCTACGCTGGTCAAATTTTTGTATCTGCTGGTAAAATAGTTTCCTAAGCATTAAGTATAAAAATTCTAGTGGCTTGAGGCATCAGAGACATGAATATTTTTTTCTTCTCATGTGCTCCCCCCAATCTCGGAAGTATTCTTTACTCGGTTCTACAGGTTTTGATCTCCTTGTTTTCCCATATTCTTTATTTTCCTGGTTGTATATTTTGACAGATTGATGACATATATATATATATATATTATATTTCCCCTTTAGGTTATTGTTACTGGACTTGCTGCAACCATGTTAATTGACCGAGCTGGGAGAAGACCTCTTTTAATTGTAATGACTGCAACTATGATCAACTTTTGAAACCCTCCAAAAGATTATACTTACAGAAACAAACTTAATTAATTAAATACTCGTTGCTTTTTCAATTCAGATTTCTGTTTCTGGGATGCTCCTGGGTAGTTTACTGATCGGAAGCTCCTTCATTTTAAAGGTAGCCAATCATTATCAGACTCAAGTGACAACTTAGTTTTCTATTAGGCAATATGGGTTAGTTCCTTACTGATTATCTATTCATTTTCCAGGCAAATAATTTGGCACTTCCCTTGATTCCACTCCTTGCAATTGGCGGTGTCCTGGTATGAATCAAATTATACATTTAGGACGTTTTTGTTTTGTTTTCTTTCCAAACCGAATAATGTAAGGATAATTGTAGACAAATGAATCAAGATTCTTTCTATTTTAACTTATGCTTTTTTTAATCAGTTTTCAGAAAAATTGGGTTAACTATAGTATCTAATATGATATTACAATAAGGTCGTGTTTAATACCTCGGTGGTTTACTTCTTTGTAAATGTCAGGTTTACATCGGTTCATTTTCAGCTGGAATGGGTGCAATTCCCTGGGTTATAATGTCCGAGGTAAACTCTAATGTTCATTCAGGAAAAAACATCGAGTTAAATCGATGCTGCACTGGTACTGTACAGCGAGTTATAACGAAGCACGTATTGACTTAATTTTCTATGATTGCTGCTGTTGGGTTTGCAGATTTTCCCACTCAACCTGAAGGGACTCGCTGGGGGAATTGTGACATTGGTGAACTGGTCTGGTTCTTGGCTCATCTCCTACACTTTCAACTTTCTTATGGTTTGGAGCTCTCATGGTAAGACTCTAAAGAAAACCTTGGTCTATCACTTGGATCGAGAGATAACTAGTTAAGAGTCGGATCAAACAAGCCTATTATGAACTTGCTTATGCATTTTTGGTTTGATTTCCAATCTAAGCTTATGAGAAATCGGTTTGGAATGATTGAACCAAAATATCCACTTACATTTTTCTTATCTGGGAAGAACTCGATTTATAACTTACAGTCATTTCGTTATTAGAATAAGATTTTTGATAATATCTGAAGATTGGTCTGTTTGGTCTCAGGCACATTCTTCATATATGCTTTGGTTTGTGCACTGGCTCTTGTTTTCATCATCAAGCTGGTGCCGGAAACAAAAGGCAGAACTTTGGAAGAGATTCAAGCTTTGGTGAAGTAGATTGGATTTCAAATCCATAACACCAGAAAGGATTCAGAGAGTTGTTTCAGCTTGTTGTCATTCATGCCAATTATAACGAGCAAATGAACTTTTTGATTACTTCATTTTTTTTTGTAGTTCAGTTATTTATTCATAATATTCTTTTTGTAAAATAACGAACTTTATGGTTGTTAATAATATTTACGTCTTCAAATTACGACAAAATGACTTCGTCTCAGCATCTTTACATATGAAAACAAAAAAAAAAAAATTTAAAATATGCTCGCTACATGATCTAATTCGTATTAACGAATGATACGAGCCTATGAATTATTTAGGATTAAAATACATATTCGATCTCAATTTAATCATTGTCTTAATTTTACGTTAATTTAATCTATAAACTTTCCAAAATAATTGAATTAATAAATTTTTATTTTAATGTCTTAACACAAGTAACTTTAAGTGTTATGTATAATATTGATTTACACTTGATATTTTTTAATTGATCATAATTTAAAAAAATAACATGTGAACCAGTTTAGAGCAGTACATAATTAAAAAAAAATAACTCCATTAAAAAAAATGTGACGACCTTTAGCAATCTTTTTCTGCTTAGTTTCTATAATTTTAGTCTTTAAAAAATTAATTATTATTTTTATTTATCTGTCTCGTTATTACGGAGTTATTGTAAACTTTATTAATAAATCATACGAGTTAATAGATCGTCAGATTCAGTTGAGAGTATTGAGTAAAATTTATGTCAAATAATTATTGGTTCCAGCAGCCTAATTACATAAACAAATTCTTATTACGGGTGGAGAATAAATACTTCTAGGCTTTTTGAATTATTATATTTTTTAGTGTTTCAAGTTTATATAATATGCTTTAATTTTGAAAAATATTTGGATTAATTGATTTTTCTTCTAACTATTAAAATTAAGAAACTTTAAGATATTTTGTAAAATTATAAAATTTAAGCTACTATTTTCATTAAATGACAAAAAAAAACTAATTTTTTAATTAATAAATTACTAATTACTATTGAACTGAATGATTGAAATAAAAATAATTAAATAAAATTTTTAATTAAATAATAATATTTGGCCAAAAAATTTAATTAAAATATTAAAATTTTAGTTAAATTTCAATTTAAATTTTGAATTCCAAGTACTACACAATTTCGTCATTTGTGAAATGTGCTAATGGCGGATATATTCGCGCGCGCACATACCACAGTTTTAGCCTTTCGTCTCAAATATTGACGACCAGAGGAGTTTTAGGGGCAGCGCTACGATACTGGAAGGGAAAGTGTAAGCATGCATATCCACTACTTCTATCTTAATTTTATTCGGATTGAATTACGTCTTCAATTTTAGTATTTGGATTAGTTTGGTGTCGTAAACTTGCAGGTAATGTGGATTTCAAATGCACATATTTTCGTCGTTGGCCGGCTCTGCCATCGCATTTTTTACGGTTAATTTTCTTTCAGTTTTTCTCTACTTCCACTTGTTTTCTTTTCGTTTTCGCTTCTTGAATTTCATAATTTGTCTATAAAACTTTACTTGGACTTCGATGGCGGAGTAGTTCGAATTCCAAAGTTGCTCGGTCAATTGTTTGGTATATATCAGTTCAGTTATTCTGCATTTGTGCGGTGTATATTCTGTGGTGCTTGGGTTTGAGGGATTACGCTAATCTTATTATTTATATTCTGCCTGTTTATTAGTTGCCGTATCTTATTTGCTTGTTTGATTTTATCCTTACACAAGTTCTTGCTTAGCAGAGTCGGGAAACGACTCTGTAAGATATGAAGATTATATACTGAATTGTAGAGAACAACTTTTATGCCATAAGTTTTTTCTTGACCCAGTAATTAACAGACGAGAAAGTATGCTATGTCAATGTAGCATTACCACGTCAAGCTTGTGCTGATCAACTGCTTTTCTTTTAATGTTCAGTGTAACCTTACTAGGGAGCTTTGTAAATTGAACTTGGAAGGCTAATAATAGGAGTGGGAATGGGACTTATTACCTATGAGGTATGTGAACTGCAATACCTATAGAGGTTCATTTACATATTTAAAACCAACATTTCCTTGACTGAGAAGTTCTATAATTATTGGTGTTTTTTTGTTGCATGTAGTTCCAACGTAATAGGCACCTTGTGTACTGTGGAAATCACACCCAAGAGCTTCAGGGATCGTTTGCAGACTCTTCTGTGGTAAAAGAGACTATATAAAAAAATAAATTTACTATTGGTTGAACTTTTTAGCTTTTACTTCTTCTTGATGTACTTGCCATTTTCTGATAATTACTTCACAGTTTATGACAGGAACCAGGGTATCAGCTGCCTATCTCCTTTGGTTCTGTCACCACTTGGCACATCTTGGTTAAACTTTTCCTTGTTTTCTATCTAGTTAATTCTGTAGTGATAGGATTCCATGTGTTTGATGCAGGCTCCTATTTGGTTTTAGCTTCCTGGCGCCTTTCCATGTCTAGTGGAGTTTCTTGGTCTGTTCTTCATACCTGAGTCTCCTAGATATCTGGTCAGTCCAATATGAACTCTTTGGAGATTGTCGTTTGTGTTAGAATATAATATAAATCATAAGTTAGAAAATGCAAAAATGGGCAGATATCTGGGGAAAGTATGCTGATATATCCCAGGAAGCAGTTGAAATAAAAGTGATTCTGCATTTTCTTAATGAAACTGTAGCCGCTAAACATGGTCCAAAAACTTTATTTCACATGGAAACTGAAGCAAGATATCTTTAATTTGTTTATGCAGAACTACCTCAAAAACCAGTATTGGTGCAGCTCAGAACATAGATTTTCAGTTATTTAAGGAAATATATTCTTCTGTAGGTATTGTTTGATCAAGCCTAATCAGATTGTTTCCTTCATTTCCACTATGTACTTTTCTTTTTCAAAAATAAGTGGCTCCAAAAACAGCCACGTCCTTTAGAACCCAAAGAAGACTGGTTGCGTCAAGCTTGGGCCAAGGCTGTGGAAATTCTAAATTTTTTGGGCTTGCCTTTTTAGGGTGTTCGGGTTCTTGTGCTTGGGTCGGATTTAAACAGGCCTTTGAGGGCCAAGAAAAGATTGAATAACGTTTGTGTTTTAAAAGACATTTAAAGCTAGGCTCTGGTTTAAATTGGGCTTAAAGAATTAATTTGGGGTTTAAAATAGCGATCCGAACTTAAATTCTTAACTTAAACGGGGATTTTGAAATAGTTATGTTTCCAAAGTTTATAGTTTTTTTTTGTAAAGAGAGAATTAGTCAATAAGATATGAAATTAAGTCATATAGTAATAATAAGAATAATAATGGTAACAATGGCTTGGATAGAAATAAACGTAGGTATTTGAGGCTTGAGTTAATTTTCTGACGAAAATTAAGTTACAGGCAAATTTTGGTATGTAAAAAATATCATGTAGGGTTCGATCATTGCATAGTTTTATGGTACCTTTATGTGTTGAGTACCTTAAAGTTCTATCGGGTAAAGAAACAGGTACTGCAGGTTCTAGTTTAATAGTTTTAGTAAGAAAGCTAAAACATGACATGTTTGTGATGTTGCACCTGTATCGATTATCCATGTACCTGTATCGTTCGAGGTGTGTAAAAAGTAGTAGTTAGATTGTTTTCATATATTTACTGATATTCTTTTGTATAATGTTGGTTATTTCTGCATTCCAGCATGCTGCGATCGGTGTTTCGTCTTTAGTGTCACTGGAGCTTTGAAACATCATTTGCTTTTTCTTAGCCACTTTTTCCTTTAAGTTCTGTGAACCATTCAGGATAGCCGTAGAGTTTGAAGCATGTGTCCCTAGCGTATCATGTGTTTTTGCAATGAGTGCATATTCTGTTGTCTTTGTCATTTTCTCGGTTATGTGGCCTTAGAGTTTCCTTTGGGTTAGCACAAAAAACGGCCGACATCCCTTCAGATACATTACTGATTTGTACTTCTTTTTTTTTTTTTCAACACTGACTACCATAGAGTAAGCTTTGTTAACAGTGAGTAATGGTTCTATAATTAAGATTTGGTTTCTCATATGATCGAATGTGTCATTAAGATCTATCAGAAATTGAATCAAGTTGTTTGTGTCGTCTATTTCACTATGCAGATTAGCAGCACTGCAGGTACATGCAGTGAATGGTTTTAAATAATTCAGTCATCCCAAAGTTTTTTTAATTATGTAACATAAGCAACGAACAAAAGACTTGATTGAGTAATGGAATTAATTTCTCGTTTTAATTAATACAGCAATGAACCGTTGTTTTCTCCATACCTTTCTTTGATTTCATCCCACAAATATTTTTGCATATGTGGTGTATAGGAAGGTGCTGGCGCCTTGGTCATTGAGTTGAGGATCCAAGACACCACCATGCTATCTACCTTTTGCCAATGTTCATATTCTGCTGTGTCAGGGGCTGATTTCTCAAATCTGCCATCAACAAGAGCTAACTTATCTTTAGCACTTAGATTAATCATCATCGCTCTACTCCAAAAGAGGTAATTAGAGCCATCAAGAGGTGCGGAGACCAGTTGCATTCCGGGCTTATATGAGCTTTGGAGGTTCAGCATGTCGGTAGTAGGATTTGGGTTTGGATTAGCCATTGTAAGGTTAGATTAGCGGTAAAAGATAGAGTTTATTATCTTTTAGGCCCAAGAAAAGATTGGATGAGGCATGTGTTTTAAAAGACATTTAAAGCTAGGCTCTGGTTTAAATTGGGCTTAGAGAATTAATCTGGGGTTTAAAATAGCGATCCAGACTTAAATTCTAAACTTAAATGAGAATTTCAAAAGAGTTGAGTTTTCAGATTTTATAGTTCTTCTTTTTAAAGAGAGAAGGATTAGTCAATAAGATATGAAACTAATTCATAGAGTAATAATAAGAATAATAATGGTAACAATAGTTTTGATAGAAAGAAACGTAGGTATTTGAGGCTTGAGTTAATTTTTTGATGGAAATTAAGTTACATGCAAATTTTGGTATGTAAAGAACATCATGTAGGGTTAGGTTATCGCATAGTTTTATTGTATCTTTATGTATTGAGTACCTTAAGGTTCCATTAAGTAAAGAAACAGGTACTGCGGGATCTAATTTAATGGTTTTAGTAAGAAAGCTAAAATCATGACATGTTTGTGATGTTGCACTTGTATCGATTATCCATGTACCTGCATCATTCGATGTGTGTAAAAAGTAGTACTTAGATTGATTTCCTGCAGGGCCGGAGTAACCCGCACATCCTACTAATTCCATTGTGCTTGTTCCCTAACTTTTCATGTATTTACTGATTTTTCGTTGCATAATGTTGGTTATTTTTTCATTCCAGCATGCTATGATCGGTGTTTCGCCTTTAATGTCACTGGAGCTTTCATTTGAAACATCATTTGCTTTTTCTTTGCCATTTTTTTCCTTTTTAGTTATGTGAACCATTCGGGATAGCCGTGGAGTTTGAAACATGTGTCTTTAGCGTGTCATGTGCTCTTGTAATGAGTGCATATTCTGTTGTTTTTGTCATTCTTTCAGTTCTGTGGCCTTAGAGTTTCCTTTGGGTTGGCATAAAAAACGGCCGATATCTTTTCAGATACATTACTGATTTGTACTTCTTCTTTTTTTTCAACACTGAGTACCATAGAGTAGGCTTTGTTATCTGTGGGTAATGGTTCCATAATCAAGATTTAGTTTCTCACATGACCGTATGTGTCATTAAGATCTATCAAAAATTGAATCAAATTTTTTGTGTTATCTATTTCACTATGCAGATAGCGGCACTGCAGATTCATGCAGGTAATGGTTTTAATTAACTCGGTTAATCCCAAAAAATTTTTAATTATGTAAAATAAACAACGAACAAAAGGCTTGATTGAGTAATGAAACTAATTTCTCGTTTTAATTGATACAACAATGGACCATTGTTTTCTCAATACCTTTCTTTGATTTAGTCCATAATTTTTTTTACATATGTGGTGTATAGGGAGGTGCTGGCGCCTTGGTCATTGAGTTGAGGATCCAGGACACCACCATGCTATCTACCTTTTGCCAATGTTCATATTCTGCTGTGTTGGGGATTGGTTTCTCAAATCTTCCATCAACGAGAGCTAACTTATCTTTACCTCTTAGATTAATCATCATGGCTCTACTCCAAGAGAGGTAATTAGAGTCATCAAAAGGTACGGAGACCAGCTGCATTCCGGGCTTATATGAGCTTTGGAGGTTCAGCATGTCGGTAGTAGGATTTAGGTTTGGATTAGACATTGTAAGGTTAGATTACCGATAAAAATTTAATAAAACAGTTCTTAGTACATACACTACTCTGATACCATGTACAAAAAGAGAGTAAATTTTGCTGTTTTTATGTATGTATTTCATTATGTACAGGTGGGTATTTATATTCACAATGGGGAAGAGGGACATGCACAAATCGAGAAAAGGAAACAAACCCTAACAAATTGCTTAACAAACCAAAAACAAAAATAAATTCTAGAATCTATTTTTACAGCTGTCCACAACAGATAACAACTTTTAATCTCCATTGTCCACTTGCCCTAAATCCCAGCATTCTTTTCATATGGCCCTTCATTTCAGCTTTCGA
>NW_019014609.1:35493-45779 GCF_000150535.2 Carica papaya
AGAAGCCGCCGCCACCCACCGCCACGCCAGAGCTACTTCCGACCGCCAAAAAAGATAAAAATTTTCTTCTTTGCTCGGAATTAAATTTTAAACACCCTTATGGCCAAATCAGAGCAAAAGGATAAGCTGATTGGCCGAAAATCGCGGGCAAAGCCCAACAGCACCGCCGTGGGAAATTTTAATAACTGCCTCCAATGAGAACCTTCCCGATTCCCATTCTGCGAAATTTTACCACCGTTGTAATCATCGTTTCCTTCTCTACAGGTTAACCGAAGCAAAACACCCATACGCAAAAGTGAGCCGGCAAAGCCGCCGCACTGGAGAGCCCCACTGCTGGTGAGTTTCGATTTTTTATTTTTTTTTCGGCCAACCGATGCCCCTTAACGTGTTTCTCGTAGGGATTGATGCAAAATCGATTTAATTCGGCTGAAAACAGCCGAAAATAGACAACCCGAGGCGGACTGCCGCACACGGGCGACGGTGCTGTCGCCGGAGCACGGCGAAGCCGCCGTGCCAGAATTTCAGAATTGGCCGAAAAGGGGTCCTGACACTGTTTTTGGATTTTTTGAAATATTGTAGATACTTATAGCGCGTTTTAATCCCCGAACAAAAATTTAGGGAATCCAGGAACCGCCAGTAGGCGTAGTCAACAAGTTTTACTTTTCGGGCATTGAATTGAATAAGAATCTTTAGAAAATATCCATAATTAATTACGAGTTACTAGAGCAGTAGAACTGAAAATTATCTACTGTTATTTCTGTTGATTGTTTTTACGGTTTGAATGCGTTATAGTACCTTATTAATCGATTTCATAACTTTGAATGGATGTATTGGTTGTTTTATCTATTTACGGTTAAATTGAGAAATAATGGAGATTAAAGAAAAATAAAAAATTGCGTGATTAAGTGAATGGATGAAACGGCAGACTTGGTAGATATCCTAAAATATGGTGTACGGAGCAGGTACATAGGGAACCCTACCGTGAACGTTGTCTCATACTGGATGGGAAAATACAACCGTGGTAAGAAATTGCTTTTATCTTATTGAACAAAATAAATAAATAAATAAGAGAATTTTCTAGTAATTCGGACAATAAAACACATATATAAACATATTATGCACAGCTAAGAAAAACTATTTTAGTTTCATCACATAAAAATTCTCTGCTTTGAGCGGAAATTTAACAACTCTTCCAGTTTCTGTCTGAAGCGCGGTATAAAGCAAGTCAAGGCCCCAGTTGGATCTTTATGGAAAAGATCTACTGCCTCCATTCCAGTATCACCATACATCTTCTCAATCAAACTGAAAAAGCGAAGTGGAGGCTCCTGCCTAATTTCATTCCCTTGCTTAATCTCATTCAATATGTGCTCCCCATGCTTAATGGCTGCCCTTATAGCCGAAACCAACATATCCGTCTCATACATCTCATCTTCACGGGCAAACATGGCCTCCTCCGTGGGACTCATGGTTCTCGGTTCTCTTTCTTCCGATGTCTCAGCAAACTCATCTTTACTCACACATCTGAGTCGATCATTCAACACCTGGTTACCCAACTCCGTTCTGTGGATTGACGCGGGAATTCGGTGTTCCTTAGGTATCAACCTGTAGCTGGGAGTAATTTGCTTAGATTTAGAGAGGTCCAGCTCTGCAACTGGTTTATCTGCATTCTTCTCCTGCTCCCTGCACCCATCCTTCTCTGTCTTTTTACGTCTAGGAGACCTTTCACTATCTTTACTTGTGGCATAAACAGGCGGCCCCTCGGAATCTTCCAAGAAAATTTTCAATTCATCCAGAAGAGGAGAATCTCCAAGTAAATCCGCAGAAAGTTTCAACAGGTCGGGTTTGTGAATTGTTTGAGTGGTGTAAAGATTGAACAGTTTCAAGAAGGTCAGATATTTACCGGAATTGCAAAGTTCGGCCTTCACCTTTCCAAACAAAACCATTGCTTCTTTATAACGAGCAAAATAAAAACCCTCTCCAGTCTCGCCGTCTTCAAACTGCTCTGCGTCTATCGACTGAGAATCCGACACAATTTCATCAAACTCGTGCATCAGATCATCACGTTCAGCGAAAATCCTAGCCAAATCTGCGTAAACCTGACGCATAGTCTTAGCCCCAGTTTTATACAGCATCATCAAATCCAAGAAGGATTCGTAACGGTGTGGATCTTCCGCAAAGGATAACTTGACCTTCTCGACAAAAGCAACCACCTCCCGAAACGCAACTTCAAATTCAGCACGAAGCTCAGTATCTGCATTTCGATCACCGATAATATTTGCGGCACGGACTCGCTTGCGGCTGTTGGAATAAGAAGGGGAGACAATATCTTCTCTCCTTGGCTCCATTTGAAGGATTTAGCGAGAGGAATTATACAATGAGGAAAGCCAAGAAGAGGAATATAAAGAGGATTTTTTCCTACTTCTCTTCGAACTAGAAAACAATCCAAAAATTCAAATATTCAAATAATTACGGTGACAGCTCGGACAAGGTCATATGTAAAAGTCCACGAAGCCTTGTCTGGTTCGGGGCGGTAAATCTGACGGTCGGTAGTTAAATTATTACATGATGGAATGGAAGTGATTTTAGGACCCTAATCTCTACAGTTCCTCAAAGTTCGAAGAAATTGAATCTGCTTTGGCAAATTGACTTGATTGTTGTCCTCTAGCGAAAAATGCAATCGAATTTTATGAGGTAAATTGTGAAAATTTGTTACTTCAATTTTTTTAAAAAATAATTGAATGTAATTTATTTGCATTAAAATTCTATAATCTTTTTCTAAAAAATATATATATCATTTTAAATTTTTAATACAATAATTTTTTTTGAAGTATGAAGTCAAGTAATAATTCAAAAAATAAATTACCAAACATAGTATATTTTTGTATTAAATGAAAATTTGTTATGTGTAATTATTTTAGTATAAAATATTTGTTCAAGTTAACCAACCGAGGTATTTTTTAATTTAATTAATTTCTTTCTATGTATAATTTTATTAACATAAAATATTTGTTCAAGTTAAAATTTCTTTTGTACTAGTAAAATCATATTTTTCAAATATTAGACCACGTAGATTATAAAAACAAAATAAAAATAACTCAATTCTGTCATTCAGCATATTTGGTTTAAAATTTTATGGTAGATACGGGGTCTAAACTATTCTTCTTTTTAGAAGAAATGAAAAATATTACTTCGCACTAAGCAAAAAAACTGTAATTATCTAGAGTTAATTTTGACAGGTAAAGCTTTTGACAATTCCAATATAGTCAGCCTGGTCCTTGGTCAGCTTGGCTCCAAGCTTCCTTAGATGAAGAATAACAACCTTCTCATCAATGTTCTTGGGCAGAACTTACACCTTCTTCTCGCCCTTGCCGGTTGCCTTCTCCTTCCAGAGCTCCAGCTGGGGTGCCCAGTGGCACAACCCAAGTTCACGAGACGACCCTCAACCAACACAATGATAACGGTGTTTGTTTTCGAAAAAATCTTACATTCAGTTTGGGGTTTGATGGTGATACGCTTGACACCGCGATAGGTCTCAAGTTCCTGCATATCAATTTCGTTGTCAAAGTGGTCAATGTTGCAGAGAATGACAATGTTCTTCATCATCTTCATGTGGCTAACCATTATAATATCCTTGTTAACACTGGTGGTGACAAAGATGTCGGTCGCGAAGACAACATCTTCCAATGCCAAAACTTGGAGACCCCCCATCAAAGCCTGGAGAGCGCAAATGTGATCGATCTCAGTAACAATGACTCTGCACCAGCCTGCTTCAAAGCTACAGCACAGCCCTTGCCAGTATCACCATAACTGCAAACAACAGCGACCTTGACGGCGATCATGACATCACTTGCCCTCATCAGACCATCAGGAAGAGAGTGACAGCATCTGTACAAGTTATCAAACTGTTGAGCCATAGCCAGTTTTAACCATTTTTAGATGAAAAAAAAGACATGAGCAAACATATAATATCAGCCACTAATTATCAGTAACGTTCTAATCTGAATGTTTTTCCCTCCAATTTGAATATCATCCTTAATTTACCATCTGAATTCGTTAATGAGTAATCGTAACTATGTTTCAACCAAAATTAACTCCTACTCGAATAAATTACTTCAACATTTCATGTTTTACTGGTAATTATTTCCTGTAATTCATTTATGCTGAACATAATATTAGTAAATGTAGAGCACGTAGACATCACATGTAAGAAAAAACAGGTCAACATCAGATCTGGAACTTGTAATTCCTACTTTAATATCATCATCAATTTGATTGCAATAATTAACCAAGAGATTTGACGAAGGAGACAGGACCGTTTTGACAGAACAAATATGAAGACAAAAACCTATATCTGAACTAAAATTAACCAGATCTAATAGATCTGGAGCAATTAAAAAAGCAGAAGACGATTTATAAATAGGGGAGTATCAATAACTTGCTCCCAATGACTGAGTCATTGACATTGATGGGTGAGGACAACAGAGTTCCATTAGCCTGCATCTGGTAGTGCCTCCTCAGAGACACCAACCAATATGTCCTTCAGCATGGAGCTCAACATCTACATCCATCTCATACATCGATAAAATTGGCAGCATGATGAGAAAAAACTAGGAAGAGGAATATAAAGATGATTGTTTCTAGTTCTTTTTGGACTAGAAAACAATCCAAAAATTCAAAAACTTAACACAAATCTAAATCAATTAAGATTATCAAGATTTTCAAAAGAAAACTAATCAAGCAAAATGTAGAGAAGAAAACGAAAACATCCCACAAATGCCATTTTCCATGGAGGCTAATCGAATCAGAAACTCTTATTGCTCATCGATCTGCTAGCAGAAGCTTCAACAAATATCCTTCACCATTATTGATTTGTGACTTAAATGATAAAAGAATCCTAAAAGAATTTGAAGATATCTATTTATTTAAAAAATAAAAAACAGAGAAGCTTAAAACTCTTCAACAAGAGATTTAAGCCCCTCTTGTTTCTCTCTACAGTAGAAGGTGTTTTATTTTCTTTCTTTTTCCCTTGTCTTTCCTTCCCATTTACTTCGTTTTCCCTCGCGCCTTCTTAGGGACAGGGTCTTAGTTTATTGTAAGTATTATTATTATGGAAAGTAATTAAAAAATAAAATGTTATTTAAATTTTTATATTTCCAAAACTACCCTTTAATTTTCACGTAATTAAAATATTTTTTTACACATATTGTTATGTTCGTAAAGTTTAACGTGGACAATTACTCAATTAGAATATGATATATCTTCATTTTTAAATTCACATTATATTTTTACTATCAATATTAGTACAAGTTAATAGTTAAAGAGTGAAACAAAACTTTTTAAAAATACATAAATTAAATTTATTAAAAAATAATAGAAACACCGTGTAATGCCCAAATTAATTTTTAATATAAATTAAATTAATTTATAAATATAATTTATTAATTTTTTAAATTTAATTTAGTGTAAAAATGAAGAAAATTTAATGGAGGATGAAATTGAAAAAAAAAATTGAGAAAAATGGGTAAAATTTTGGATTCTGCAGATATTTTTGAAAGAAAAATCTAAAACTATGAGTTAAGATACAATTTAAGAAAGTTGCACACATATGATGCCCGATCAGCAGCCCCGACGAACCAGAACGCGCCGTGTGGTAACGGACGCTAATGCGTTGCTACGCAGACAATCCGCGTACCTGTGATCGGACGGTCCATATCCGCTTTCACACGCACGGACGACCCAGATCCGTGCACTCCCCAGACGCAATCAGACGGTCAGATTTAAACGCAATCAACGGTCCAGATCCACCTCTTATTTAAACGCAATCGGACGATCCAGATTAGATCGCAATGAACGATTCAGATTCACTCTATATTTAATCGCGATCGGACAGTTAAGATCAAACGCGATGGACGGTTCAGATTAAATGGGGACGGATATAAATAAATCTCTTCGCACCAAACCCTAACCCTAGCAGCCAGACCCCCCCTCCCGACCGGAGAAGAAGATCCAGCCGTCGGAAAGGAAGCAGCTGCCACCTGCCGCCGCGACGGAGCTACTTTTGATCGCCAAAAGAGGTAAATATTTTCCCCTTTGCTCGAAATTCAATTTTAAACATCCCCATGACCAAATTGGAGCAAAAGAACCGGTTGATTGGCCGAAAATTACGGGCAAAATTCGGCGGTGGCGCAGCAGAAAATTTTAAAAATTGCCTTTGATGAAGCCCTTTTTTATTCCCGTTCTGCAAAAATTTTCCATTGTTGTAATCACTGTTTCCTTCTCTACAAGTTGACCGAAACAAAATACCCAACCGCAAAAGTAAGCTAGTGGAGCCGCCACACCGGAGAGCCCTGCCGACGGTGAGTTTCAATTTTTTATTTTGGCCAATTGAGGCGCCTTAACGTATTTCTTGTAGAGATTGATGCAAAACTGGCCAAAAATAGCCAACCCGATGCGGGCGGTAACGCCGTCATTGAAGCACAGCGGAGCTGCTGTGCCATAATTTCAGAATTGGCCAAAAAGGGGTCCTGACACTGTTTTTGGAATATTTATAGGTACTTGTAGTGTGTTTTAATTTCCGAAGAAAAATTTAAGGAATCTGGGGACCGCTGGTAGGCGCAGTCAACAAGTTTTGCTTTTCGGACATCGAATTGAGTAAGAATCTCTCACCTTATTCTCTGTTATAAAATTGAAGTTAAATTAATAATAAATACGGTATTTTGTACAATTTAGAAAATATACATAATTAATTACGGGTTATTAATGGAGGCAGAACCAAAAATTATCTACTATAGTTTCTGTTGATTATTTTTACGGTTTGAATAAATGATAGTATCTTATTGATTGATTTCATAGCTTTGAATGTATGTATTAGTTGTTTTATGTATTTACGATTGAATTGGAAAATAATGGAGATTAAAGAAAAACATATTAAGTGAGTGGATGAAACGGTAGTCTTGCTGGATATCCTGAGAGATGGTGGACAGACTGGGTACATAGGGAACGTTACCGTAAACGTTGCCTCATACCGGACGGGGTATCGAGATTTGGTAATTTGACGCTCATACCGGACTGGGTATGGGGATGACCCATTTCACTCTCATACCGGACGGATATTGAGGTTTAGTATTTTGGCGCTCATACTGGACGAGATATGAGGACGATCCATTAATTTGAAAAGTTAAAAAAAATAGTTCACGCGTTGTGAAGACATCCCTATGAACCCTCATGGATACCAGTAGGCTGATAAAAAGAGAAAAGTTGTTGTTCCGACTGATTGCATATGAGATTATGGTATTGTTTATGTTCTTGACTCTATAGGTTGGTTTTAAAATTTTCACTACGGTAAGTAGATGGTAAAAGATTTTGTTTATGACAAATGAATTTGTTTAATTAAGAGCTCCATTAGTTATTTTTTATTTTTCTACCAACCTTTATTTTTATATCGGTGAGTAGCGTGATATTCTTACTAGGCTAGTGTAACTCATTCCTTATTTAACTATTTCAGATCAAGAGGACCAGGATCCAGAGCCTGATCCACAAGAGGGTTGCGAGTAGGATAGCAATTTTATTTATTTTTCGTTTATTTTCTTAATTTTTGTATTTCCTTTAAAAGGATAATTTTCGTAACACTATTTGGTACTTTAAGTTATTGTGTAAGGAATGTAAACCTTAACTAATTATTTCACTTCTGCACTTAATTTATGATTTATTTTCTTTGTAATTTCGGGTTGGTATCAGAGCTGCGTTTCTCGGACCCATTCCTTACACAAAATCCTTGGGAAAAACCAAAAATAATGAATTATCACTTAACCGTTCCTTGTGAAATGCAGGTACATATAGATGAGGAGAGGAACGCCCCCTACTAAACCGAGCAGTCCGGGAGGGTTCACTTAGAAAGGATGTTGACTGGTTATTTAAGATGCTTTAGAGACTCGTTGCTGCCCAGCAAACCCGAGAGGAAAGAAGGGAGCTACCTGACCCTCTCCCGCTGCCACAGGTTGAGCCCCTGGTATGACCCTACTCCTCCACAGTACCACCCGACACCACCACAGTATGATCTAGTGCATCAGCCATAGTACCATTTGACACCACCATAGTATGGCTCGACGCCCCAACCGCATCACCCGGCACCACCACAATATAATCTGGTGCCTCTACCATATCATCCAGTACCACCATAGGGCCACCCAATCCATCCTCAGCGCAGTTCAGTCCCTCTTCCATGGGACCCAGCTCCTCCCATGATGGACACACGCTATATAAAGAGGTATAAAAGACTAAATTCATCTACTTTTGCAGGAGGATCCTACTTTGAAGATATCGAGTACTGGTTAGCTGACCAGAGAATGCCTTCATAACGCTTGGGGTGACTCCCGAACAGAAAGTCATCATTCCTACCTCTATGTTGGCAGGAGAAGCAGGCCACCCTGCCCTTTCCAGTCACTTGGAAACAGTTTCTGATGGTCTTTCATGCAGAATACCTCCCAGAGCATCTCCAATATCAGAAGGAGATGGAGTTTGCACACTTGATTCAAGGGGACATGACTATATCAGAATATGCTCGCAAGTTCCTAGAATTAGACTGGTATTCCCCGGAGAGCATGACAGATGAAGGTAGGAAGGCTAGAAGGTTCGAGTGAGGTCTCTGTCCTGAGATCATACAACAGTTATTTGTGCTCGAGCTCAGCACTTATTCGGCTGTCCTGGCCAAGACACAGTTGGTGGAGAGGAACCTTCGCACATTCTCTCCAGTAGTAGGAAACTTCAGTCCGCAAGTCCACACCACTGACCAGCACCTATTGTACCTGTTCAATAAAATAAGAGACCCAGGCCGATGTCTCAGGTTCCTCCTCAAGTTCCAGCAGCAGGGCGCAGTAATACCTGTCAGCACTGTGGCAAGGATCATACGGACCGATCCTGCTATCGCTTCAACAACACCTGCCGTATATGCAGTAGTGACCAACATTATACAAGGGAGTGCCCGATGAACCAGAACCAGGCCAGACCTCTTATCTAGGTCAAGGCTTACAACCCCACTCAGTAGGATGGCGAAGCTGACCTGGACGTGGTACAGGGTACTTTCATGATCTATAACCATCATGCTCTTGTTTTGATTGATATTTGTGCATCGCATTCATTTGTTTTACATGTTTTTGCATCAAAATTAAATGAATTATCTGAAAAACTTGATTTTTTGTTATTTGTATCTACTCTTGGGAGTAGAACACTACTGGGGGAAGTTATATACAGAGCCTGTGTCATTGATATAGCAGATAGAAAATTGAGTGTGGACCTAATAGAGATTGACACATAGGACTTTGATGTAATCTTAAGAATGAACTGATTAGTAGCATATCACGCCACCATAAATTATTTTAGTAAGAATATTGTATTCAACCCTCCTAATGAGGAGTTATTTACAAATTAATAAATTTTTTTAACATTTGTTTCCCTCATGGCAAATTCTCTTATTATCAAGTACTTTAATTTGACTATTTTCTCTAATTAGGTAAACCCAAGAAGGAAATTTGTATTCAAGATATTTCAGTAGTCCGAGACTTTCCATATGTGTTCCTGGATTAACTACTAGATTGCCAGTGGACAAAGAAGTTGAATTCACCATAGACTTTCAGCCAGGTACCCAACTATTTCGGTTGCTCCTTACCGCATAAGTCGTGTTGAGATGAATGAACTGAGAAAACAAATCACTAAATTACAGGACAATGAATTCATCCGAGATGGTGTGTCCCATTAGGGTGCCGGAGTCACATTTGTGAGAAATGGAGATGGGACGTTAAAGTTATGTATTGATTACAGATGTCTGAAAAGGGTCACGATCAAGAACAAGTACCTCCTCCCCGGGATCGATGACCTCTTTGATCAGTTGCAGGGTCGAAGGTCTTCTCCAAGATAGACCTGCGTTCAGATTACCATCAGGTAAAGATCAGGTTAGAAAACATTCCCAAAACAGCCTTTCGAACCAAGTACATACACTATGAGTTCCTTGTCATGCCATTTGGACTAACCAATGCTCCAACCATCTTCATGGACTTGATGAACAAGGTTTTCCGACAATTCTTGAATCAGTTTGTCATTGTGTTCATCGATGATATCTTAATTTATTCAAAAAGCATAGAGAAACACACTCACCATCTGACTCAGGTTCTGCAGGTTCTCAAAGAGAATAAGTTGTTTATAAAGTTGAGTAAGTGTGGATTCTGACTTGAGCAGACTACCTTCTTAAGAGACATCATATTAAGGGATGGAGTATCAGTGAACCTCGAAAA
>NW_019014609.1:77071-92423 GCF_000150535.2 Carica papaya
TTATAAATGGGTTTATGGCAAATGAGGATTTGAATCGAGCAAGAGAGCTTTTTGATCAAATGCCAGAGAAGAACGTGATTTCTTGGACCACGATGATTAATGGGTTTTCACAAAATGGAGACCATGAAATGGCGTTATCAATGTTTTCCAAGATGTTAGAGAAGGATATGCGGCCTAACAAGCTTACTGTTGTTTCTGCTCTTTCAGCATGTGCAAAACTTGGTGCCCTTCAGATTGGAGCACGAATTCACAATTATCTTGTGGACAATGGTTTCTGTGTGAACGGAGGCATTGGAACTGCTTTGGTAGACATGTATGCAAAATGTGGTAATATCGAGTCTGCTAGTTTGGTATTTGGTGAGACAAAACATAAGGATATTCTTACCTGGAGTGTTATGATATGGGGTTGGGCAATCCATGGACGTTTTGAACAAGCTATGCAGTGCTTCAGACAGATGATGTATTCAGGTTTCTCTTTTCTGTCTTCCTTATAATTCGATGACGATTTTGTTTTTATTCATTCAGGCACTGACCTTGCGACGTTTATAGGAATACAACCGGATGGAGTCGTGTTTCTTGGCGTACTAACTGCATGCGTGCATTCTGGGCAAGTAGATATGGGACTTAATTTCTTCCATAGCATGAAGCTCGACTATTCAATTGAACCCACCATGAAACATTATGCATTAATTGTTGATCTATTAGGCAGGGCAGGCCGGCTAGATGAAGCTATGAAATTCATTAGAAATATGCCAATAAATCCTGATTTTGTGATATGGGGAGCACTTTTCTGTGCTTGCAGAGCGCACAAAAATATTAAGATGGCAGAAGTAGCCTCAGAGAGGCTAATGGAGCTTGAACCTAAGCATCCTGGGAGCTATGTTTTCTTGTCAAACATTTATGCTGCAGCAGGAAGATGGCAAGATGTGGAGAGAGTGAGAATGTTTATGCAGGATAGAGGAGTCGGGAAAGATCCAGGGTGGAGTTATATTGAGGTGGATGGTCAAGTGCATAGCTTTGTTGCTGGCGATCAATCTCATATGAATGTAAAAGAAATATACATGAAGTTAGAGGAAATCATGTCTAGTGCTAGGGAAAGAGGATACACGCCAGAAACTGGATGGGTACTCCATAATATTGAAGAAGAAGAGAAAGAAGATGCATTAGGAAGTCACAGTGAGAAGTTGGCAGTCGCTTTTGGGCTCATTAGTACTTCTCCTGGCGTGACCATTAGGATTGTGAAGAACCTTAGGATCTGTGGGGATTGTCATTCTATGATGAAATATACTAGTAAGGTAAGCCAAAGGGAGATCGTACTTAGAGATATAAAGCGATTCCATCATTTCAAGGATGGGATCTGTTCCTGTGGAGATTATTGGTGACATGATGTGGTGAATTTTTGGCCCTGGGTCTTGTTCAATTGCTATTGCTGTTTGGATCTCCATAAAGTCAAACGGAGGCTGTCTCATTTTAAATTCGAGAAGAAGTGGATGAAGTTTGATGGTTTTTAGGAGTTCATCAAGAAGTGGTGGTTTTACTCCTTTCCTGAGGAGATGGTCTCCAGAAGGTTAAACTATGTTAAGATGAAGATCAAATCCTAGAGCAAGATGCTTTCGGGTCTTTTAAGGAGAAAAGAGACAATATTTTGGCAGAAATGTATTGATTAATGCCTGTGAAGTGGATAGGAAATTGCAGATTCTTACAAGCAGGAAAGCAGTCTTTTGCAAATGGAGCTGCCTACTTTGATGTTATGGAGGAACTTGCTTGGAGACAGTCGTCCAGTTTCTGGTTTATTTTGCTGCTTATCAATTCCTTACTGTGATTGAATGGATTAGTTTATCTCTTAACAGACAGAAAGAAGGCAGAAGCTTGGATTACCACCTGAAGAGCCTGCAGCTGCAAAACCATCTGCCCCTAATGTGGAGGAGAAAAAGGTATAGGGTTGTCCAAATTATAACTTTTTATAGATCAAAAGATCTTACTTGCAGACTTAAATTTATGTAACTAAACTTCTGCTCAAAATATCTTAAAAGACTTCTTCTTTTGGCTTATGTAAGTAAAAACAGTAGTTATTGAAGCCACATTAATGAACTCCATTTAATGATGCAGTGCTGCTTGATCTAATCTAGTTGGTATACCTTTTATTTCAAAAAAAAAAAAAAAATGACGCAGTGCTGCTTGAGCTGAGCACTGTAGGATCAATATTTTTAAGTTCTTGCTGCATCTAATTTGCAGAGCCTGTTGCCTGTCCGGCCTTCCAAAAAGAAGCAAATGCACAAGTCCTTATGGTCATTTTATCAAAGTCACAAGGTAAATACAAGTGTTTATCCATCATCTTGATTATCATGGGGCTGTTAGAACTTTCAGAATCATGAGGAGTCCATATAGGCTACATTTGGTAGTGAGGTGGGAATTTTTTTAAAAAAAATTGTTTTGATTACTGTAATTAAAACCTTATTATTATCCAAAATAATATTAGTTTTTGGTAAATTATTTTTAAGAAACTATTATTGAGATATTGTACAAAATGTTTGTGTTTGTTAAAAAGTTTTAGAAATATAGTTAGCATAATGGTATGTATTTAGAAACAATATTTCTTTTTAGAAATTGGATCATGTTTATATATTCCGTATTAATATTTGGGATGATAATGTATATATTTAGCAAGTAATTAAAACTCTATAACATTTTCTTTGCTTTTTATGTAACAAATCTTGTTTTAGAAACCCACTATATAGTAGCTAAATTTGTTTTTCCCAATTGAAAATTTTGAAAAAAGCAATTAATAATGTATTACCAAACACAATTTCTAAAAGCTACCAAAAGAACTTTACCAAACTAAGCCATAATATCCTAAGTGATGCTTTGCCTGTTGTTACCCTTTTCCCAGTCAGCATTCCTGTAGTAAAATGTTGTTGAGTCTGTTAGTAGCGTAAGATCATAACATGGCGACCTTTGAACAAAGGCCAAGGCCTTAGTTAGAAGAGCTCTATGGTTGCTGTTTTACTTGTCTTCTCATTTCAGAGACTATACATTTTTTTTTTTTTTAATATAAAAAAAGTAGCAATATATCATAAAAGAGAGAAGAGGAAAATATAGAGGAAAAGAGGATAAGTTATCTTTTAGAAAAATTTCTGAATTTCATCTACATATTGGTCTAGAAATATTTTTTATTTTCACCTACATAATGGAAAATAATTGTAAATCATCCACACAATAAAAAATAATTTTTTTTCTCTATTTTTCAAGAACTAACCTCTGAGAAAAAAAGAGCAGGAATTCCATTTGTCATTTGGAAACTTAACACTGGGAAGTTTGCTTATAAGAATCGTTTTTCTTTAGTAAATATATTCTGTTTTATAAATTCACGTAAATGTGGTTTTACAGTGTAAAAGTAGATTTCACCCAACCACAGTAGTATTAGATCATTGAATTCAAAGTATCTAGAATGTTTTTATTTTTAACTTGTGGTAAAATGAAGTGAAACCACAGTACTTAAATTTCTTGCCTCGAAGAAAACAAGAAAAAGAAAAACTGTCATGGTTGACAATTTTGGCAACCTTTTAAATTTCTTTGCCTTAAAGAAAACAAGAAAAAGAAAAACTATCATGGTTGAGAACTGGAGAAGACACAGGACTCCAGTCCTAAACAGGATCAATACTTTTTTTCCAATCCCACATGGATCTTGCCTCAGTAAATGCCTTTTATTGTGTATCATTTTGAAAAGAAAATGAAGAAAATAGTTCCCATTTCATGATACATCTTTAGATTGTCCCACATTTCCTTTTTTTGAAAAATGTAATTACTGAGAACACCAAAACATGTGGATTGCACAATGTTTGTCAAAACAAAAGTCATACACTGAAGTTCACTGGGCCATGCTTGTATTCTTTATCTGGCTGGCTGCGCATGGTGGCTTGCATAAGTTGACAAACAAAACAGGTTCTAAATCTACTGCTTGTGATAAACTCTTCTCCTTGAACTTACATCTGTTTGTGTATGTACGTATTTGGAACCTTCTTCTTGCCTCTCTTCATATGTTTTTGCTGTTGATGACTATAAGGTGATGATT
The DNA here is from genome assembly GCF_000150535.2 of Carica papaya. Next base: position 81,144 of record NW_019014609.1, read on the forward strand.
CCAGCCATGGGATGTCTTTTATGTTATGTGTATATACGTACATGGAACCTTCTGCTTGCTTCTCTTTATATATTTTTACTGTTGATGACTAAAAGGTGATGATTCCAGCCATAGGATGCTTTTTGTGTTGTGTACAATGGTTAAGGGAAAGGTCGCAGCTAGTGTATATTTGATTCTGAATGCATTTTAATGCTCGGTTTCTTCACAAGTAAAATTAAGCAGTTGGGTATGAACCGAAACCCTCAGGTTAAAAATCTGAACATTTATTTGCTAAGTTATAAAAGGATGAAATTGTTATGAATGTTGCAGATAATGTTTTTCACGCAGTCTTTTATGATGAATCAATATTTTTCATGTTTTTAAATAAAATTTGATTGATTAGTTTAATAAAATAAAGCTTTATTTATTTAGTTATTTTTAAGGGCCCCTAAAATCCTTAACAATTTGGAAAAACTTATTAATTACTCAGACGGCATTGTTGTATACATTTAAATATATCAAGTTCCAAAGTTTGATAATTTACAAATATTATTTTTGTCTTTGTTTTGTTATAATTCACTTTTAAGTTAAAATTGATTATATCATGTTGTATTTTTTTAAAAAAAAAAAAAAATTATATTTTATTTTATATCTCAATCTGTATTCTTAAAATATACTGTTATCTGAAAAAATTCACGTATAATGATTTGGTAGAAAGATGATTAGTGGGGGTAATTAATTCCTGTTTATCTGTTAAAAATGTTAAATAAATAAGTTTAATAAAATTATTCATGGCTTTTCACCCCTTGATTTTTATTAGATTAATAAATATTTTATATACTTATTTAATTATATTTATTCAAACAAATTTAACGAAATTATAAACTGGGTTTCTTTTTTTTTTTTTTTACACTAAAATAATGTTATTTGATATAATTTGTTATTTTTTAAATTTATATTTCATATAAATTAATTAAGAGCCATAATAATTAGTAATTAAGCGGGAGATACATTAAGATAATCAGACCTCATAATTCCTGGACTAATAAAATCAATTATTATTGTTTTTAAGACCTCTAATCTTTCTTTTTTTATAGAGAAAAAAAAAATTAAGTTTCAAATATTTATAATCATAAATCAATCTTTAAATTCATTTTTTAAAAAAATAAAGTTTACAAATTATGGTAATAATCTAAACAAATTTAACAAAAACAATTAATTTATTATTTAAATCACAAAACCGGTAATAATAGAAACTAAGAATGAAAAGAAATATCCAATAATTATTTTTTTAGTATTAAACAGAATAATTGTATTTTTAAATTATTTTTATTTCCCTCAGAATTTTTTTTTGTTTTGTCGTTTATTAAAAATTACATTTTAAAATAATTTTATAAATTTTAAAAATAAACTAGGCAAAAATAAAAAATAAAAACTGAAATACATTATTGTTATCATCATATTAACAACGCGTCATTACTTGACCGCAATTTTAACATCCTCCGTCTAACCGTGCCGTCACTTTAGCTCCTCCTCTGAGAAGAGAAGAGAACAGGGAAGAAGAAGAAACTCTACCATCAGACTAATTAACCTCACTAACCTTCTGAATCTCTCTATATCTATTTGCATACGTGTACAAGGGTTTACTATATCTATAGATCAATCTTTGTAATGGTGAAGAAGCGGGTACCGGAATGGCTCAACAGCTCGCTTTGGTCCACCACTCCATCTCCCAACAACGATCGCGTTGCACACTACTCCCCCGCCACCTCCTCTGCATCCTCCATCGCCACGGTCGAGGCTACGCTGGACCCGCCGGTCCCGCTCCCTCCTCCTCCTGCTCCTCCAGTTCAAGCACCGGCTCCAAAAACCGATTCTAGGGATCCACGAAACGACAGCAGTAACGGAAATGATAATAATGGTGATTCTGTAGGACCCTCCCCCGATGATATTTCTCGCCAGGCTCAACTCTTATCTGAGGTCAAGATTGCCTGCTAACTCTTTCGAAAATAGAAGCAGAAACTACTAGTTTTCTTCCCTTAAAATTTTGTTTTATGTTTTCTCTTCCGTAAATCTTGTGGTTTGCATTTTGTTAGCTGTCGAAGAAGGTGATAAATATTGGGGAATTGAGGAGGATAGCGTCGCAGGGCATACCTGATTCTTCTGGAATTCGCTCTACTGTTTGGAAGGTATTCATTTGTTTCCTTTTTTTTTTTTAAGAATTTGTTTTCCCTTAAAAGAAGGGAATTCTCTGTTTATTGTTATAATTACTTTCGGGATTCATGTTGTGGCGCTGTTTGTTTTACGAGAAAAGTATAAATTTACGTTAGAATCTTATAATTCTGAATTGCTCTTTACTGAGTGAGCTTAATTTGTTTGTTTTTACCATATTGATCTGTTAGGATCTTTGAATCAAAGTATAACTTTAAGGCCTTGTCTCTAGTTTTACTTTGTTTGAGTTGACACCTAAGTATAAATCTCAAGTTAGCTAATTGATTGTTCCAGCTCTTACTGGGTTATCTGCCTCCTGATCGTTCACTTTGGTCTGCTGAATTGGCTAAGAAAAGATTGCAGTACAAGCATTTTAAGGAGGAGCTTTTGATGAATCCTGTAAGTAATATTGTCATTGAGGCAGCATACTTTTCCTAGTCCAATTCTAAGTGTTATTATTTTATTATTTTTCATCTTTTCTAGTTCAAGTCTAAGATTTATTTTAGTTTTCTACTTTTTTTAGTATTTCTTATTTCTAGTTAGATCCTTAGTTTCTTAAGATTTCCCATTCCTAGTTGGATTTTTGTTACAAACCTTCTAAAAAAACTTATTTATAACAGTTCTAGATATAACTTAAATACAATTAAACATTATTCTTTAAAGTTTTAGCCTTTGTTGTATGGAATCTAAGCACATTTGATCTTTCCGAAAAAAACTTCAGCTGCACCGGTCATTAAAATTTTTTTAGTACTTTAGCTCATTTGCATATGATTCTGGTTATTTTTAGTCATCTACAGAATGTTATACAGAACATGGTTAAATTCTGGAGCTCAATTTTGTATGTATAAACATGCTTCTGCTTTTGATTAATGATAGTTCGGAGTTTGACATCAATTTCTGCTGAAGCATAATGAGGCTAAAAAAATTATCAATGGAATGTAGATTTGGAAGAGAGAATTTATTAATCAGGCACCGAGGGGATGCCACTGGAATGCAAGATCTTTATGGAAAAGCAGTGAAAAAATTATCTATTGTCCCCTAGATCATCACTATCTACAAGATTAAGCCATTTGAACAAAATACACAGGGTCTGCAACTGTGAAATGCTAATTCTATGAAAGGGAGAGCAAGTGACCTCAAAAAGTCTTCTTTTTCTCTTTTTCCTCAAATCCGCTACAAGAGAAAAGTTGTTTCAGCATAACATGCAGACCATGAATAATGATATTTCAATCTTTCATTGACTGCTATGAATTTTTGCCAATAAGTTTTTTTCCTGCATCACTTCTGTTGATAAATGGAACCAACTAGGATGTTGAGCCATCACAACTTTAGACTTGCAGGTAAAATCACACTCGCCTTAGAGAATCTTGTGCTTATGACCTCCTTCTCTTCATCTGCTTTCTTCCCATAACTTTTCTTGAATTAAATTGTGGTTTAGATGGTGCAAATTTATGTTTATTTTATTAGCTGAATTGACAGGTGCTGAGCTCCTGTGTTATATGATTCAGTATTACATCCTTATATGTTCTATTCTGAGGCCAGTTGCTTAGGTAAATTGACAGGGTATCTAGGTTTTTATTTTAGAGAGTGAAAATTAGTATGATTCCAAACTTCACATGAGATGCATATGAATTTCTTTTTTTTTGGCTCTCCTTGTTTGTTTTTGTGTAAACGTATTGGATTTCTAAATCTTTTTGTGGCTAGTTAGTCAGAAATCGCAAGGAGGTTGGAAAACTCAAGGGCTGATAATGACGAGTCAAAATCTGCAAGCAGTGGCATACTTTCAAGGGCAGAAATAACCCATGACGAGCATCCTCTGAGCCTAGGGCAGACCAGCATTTGGAATAAGTTTTTTCAGGTATCATATTCAGCAAACTTGAACATGAGTTTCAGGGGCCATACCTGAAGGAATTACTAGTACCTAATGTTCTAGTCATATGTTCTTGTAGACTAGGGTATGTCATTAGTTCTTGGGACCTCTAGGGGAATATTTGTGCTTTATGCTGTTGTCTGGCATTAAAATGGTATTAAAGTGCATATATGCAGTTTGTGAGATATCTAATCTCAATTTTTGCATTCTTTAGGACACAGAGATCATGGAACAAATTGATCGAGATGTAAAACGCACTCATCCCGACATGCACTTTTTTTCCGGGGAATCAGCATTTGCAAAAGCTAATCAGGTGTTTTTTGGTTCCTTGTTTTGTTTTAGTTTATGTTTTGAGTTATTTGGCTGACTGACGTGCTCACTTTCAGGAGGCTTTGAGGAACATATTGATTGTTTTCGCAAAGTTAAATCCAGGAATCAGATATGTTCAAGGGATGAATGAAATTTTGGCCCCTCTTTTCTATGTATTTAAAAATGACCCGGACGAAGTAAATGCAGTGAGTATAGCTTTTCTTTGTTCCTAATATGGGGCATCTTTTCATTATGATAATATTTTTATCATAGCTGAACAAAAAAATTTAGATTTCCGCCTTTACAGGTTGAAGTACATAACAAGCACATTTGGTTTCAAAAAGGAGTTATTTTTTATGCTCCAGGCATTAGTAGTAGATTATTATCATTCAACTCTTACTCTGCCCATGGAACATATTAGTGGCCCTTAGAATGGATTCCTTGACAATGTTCCCATTTTTCCCAATATACATCCTTACTAGCATCGTCTGGGTATCTCAATTGTCATCAATCAGCAATTACCATCTTGGATTTTCCATTAAAAGCCCATTATGTTTCCTAGATTCCGGTGCAACTGCCTGGTATAACTATGTGTCGGAGTATTTTGGCTTGATAATTTTCATGATAAAAAATACAGGGCTCAAAAGTGAAGCCAAAAAATTGGATACGGATATTTGGATTCATTTTATACAAAAGATAATAAAAGGGATGTAAGCTAAGCTGATGTTATATACATAGCAATATACAATCTTTTGTTTAAAAAGATAGCTGATTCATGTTTTTAGTTAAAGTTAAAAAAATATTAATAATTAGTAATATATACCTGAATTGTTGTTTGTCCTAAATTTAGATATTGAAGAACATGCATTTCCATTTGTGTGTTAATTTTTTCAACTCCTAACCTAAGAGTCTTTATCATCATCTTCATATTATCATATATTATTATCTGTAGTTCTAGATCATCAAGCATCTGACATGTATGTTGTGTTGGATTCAGATCCCATATATTATAATCTATTTCCTAGGACTTTTTCCCTGGCTAGAGATGAAGAAACTTTGCTCGGTGGGTATGTTCAGTTTGTTGCTGCTGGGATCTTTTTCTTATTTGATTGTTTCGAAACCTAAATGACTGAGAGGCTGTTGAGTTCCTTCATTCACTGTTCTCTTGCCTAGGTGCAGTGGACCCTAACATAATACTTGTAAGGTTTTTGGTCAAATGTATACCATTTGTCCAGAATGAGGTTGTCTCTAGAATTCCTTGGAAGCAAAGTTGGAACTATAGCTCCTCTATATCGACTTCTCTTATGCTTGTTAAGCTGTTTGGGGAAGAATTTTAACTTTAGAAAATTTTGAGAAAGAGGGGTGCAATCCTAGTTAATTGCTCCTGATTGTGCTTCCGAGACTATGAATCCCCAACAGCCTCTTTTTAGTATACGGAGGTTGTGGAACTCATCCTTCGACCTTCTTAACTTGTCCTGTTTAGTTGTTGGCTCTATGACAAATGAGATCTGGGCATAAAATAGAAAATGTTTTGAGAGCATTTGCTCTCTTGTTCCAGAATTAGAGATCTTTAGTTCCAGACCTTGAATATTTTCTTAAATGTTCACCCTCTCACTTATGGAGAGGAATCAGGGAACATCAGAGAAATTTTGAGACTTTTGAATCTTAGATTCTTTTGTAATTGGATGGCACCCACTTGGTGCTGTATTATTACAATTCTATCTTTTCTTTTAAAAAAAGAAAAGAAAGGAGATAAAGTGGCTTGGAAAGTTATATGGGGGGATAAGTTTCGTTTATGAAATGATTAAGTTGGGTGACTAATCATCCAGAAGCATAAGTTGAGAAAAAAAAGACTGAAATGATTGTTTATATTTTAACAGACCATCTCAGGTGAAACCTTACTAATCAGGAAGCATGGATTAAGCACAAATCTACCACTATTTTGTGATAAAAATTTAATTTCTTCACAAGAAATGAGGGAAAAATAACATTCAAACTCTGATGGTTTTAATACCATGTGAAATATTACCTAGCAAAAAATTTAAGTGGATAAAAAAAGATCCAGTCTTATCATTTCTATTCGAACTGTTTTGATTGACAACTATGGTGACTTATGGGGTAAGCAAAGGAAATGAAAGAAAATATTATTCTTTGTCCTTATTCCTATTTTCAGTTTGTTGTTGTTTAGGAGCTTTTGCATTCATACTATTTGTTATTTGTGGACGAGTTCTTTTAGCTAGCTTGATTGATATGGTGGTCAGGGGGTTTTTGCTGGAGTCGTCTATGCTTGCTACAGATCTTGGCTTTGGTCATTGGTTTTTGAATCTTCCGTTTTTTGTTTTTTGTTTTCGTTTTCTTTTTGCTTTGTTTTTGCATTAGAGGATATCTTGTGCTCCCTTTTGTACTTCCTTCCTCATTGGTAATATTTAAAATAATATAATAATAAATGTATAAGAGTACTTGTCATTGCTTGGGATCCCACAAAAGATCTTGGAAAAATGACCTGTAACGGTAGGCTGACCACAAGAAATGTTATTCAGGTTTTTAGGACTAATTGAGTGGAAATAACCAGTAACGATAGCCTGGTCATGGGAAACTGTATCTCTCTTTTGATTATATTTGACCATCTTGTAGTATGAAACAGGTCCAAGAACATGACGAGGGACCAGAAAAATGCTAACCCCATGTCTGCTCATCAGCAATACACTTGCAATCTCCCTGGAAAAATGGAAACTTTTTCTCTACAAAACGATTTCAAAGTGGAATATGCAACAAAAAAAAACTGTTTCTGCAGTGGATAACAAAAATAAATAAAACGGCTATCTAGAATTTCTAGTAAGAATAAGTTGTAATTGTTGTATTTTTATTTTTATTTTTTCTAAGAAGAGAAAGTATTTTGGTTTTTATTTAAATAATCTCGGCATTTTGTTCTTCCCTTTTTGATTATTTCATTTTAATATATACTTTCATTTGCATATCATTTCTCATTTTAAGCTATGCAGGCCTCTGCTGAAGCAGACACATTCTTCTGTTTTGTTGAACTATTAAGTGGATTTCGGGATCATTTCTGTCAACAGCTTGATAATAGTGTGGTGGGAATACGATCTACGATTACGAAGTTGTCGCAGCTTCTCAAGGAGCACGACGAAGAACTTTGGCGTCATCTTGAGATCACAACAAAAGTAAGATACAGTCTCATAACACATCATGCATTGTCCTGCTAGCTGTCATATTTTCTCTGACTTTCTCTTGAATTATTCCCTCTTGATATAAGCATCAGCTCAACAACTAGTGCCCTATAAATAGCTACATTTTCTAGTTTAAATGGTTATCCTAATTAAATATCAGATTCGTACGATTACACAGAAAACGAGAATCTATTATTTGTTTAACCTGTGGGCATGAGTAACTTGTTATCACTCAATACTTGATTGCTTAGTCAGAACTATAATGTGTTGATATATGATGTACATAGTTTGCAGCGATACATGGTGTTAAAATTTGAATTCTGGAACTTCAGATGTAATTTGAGGCAGGATGTTTTTCAGTAATAAGTTTGATTAAGTTCTAGCTGTCTAGTTGCTATTGAGCATTACCATATTGGTGACCTTCCTCTAAACATATCATTTTCCTTATTTGTCTAAGGAGTTATTATTGCATATGTAAAGGAATAAATAATGATAGAGAAATGTGAAAAGTTTGCCCTGGTCTAAGTTTTCAGTCCTTTGGTGAATCAGTTTGTCTCAATTACTTAAATTATATGCTTAATGTATCATTTTGTCTCAATGACTTACATTATATGTTTGGCAGATCATTTGCCTCAATGACTTAACTTATATGTTTCATCTATCATTTTGTCTCAATGACTTAAATTATATGTTTGTCAGATCATTTACCCCAATTACATATTACATGTTTGAAACTTGCAGGTTAATCCCCAGTTCTATGCATTTAGGTGGATTACTCTCCTATTGACTCAAGAATTCAATTTTGCTGACAGTCTTCACATTTGGGACACCCTTCTCAGTGACCCTGAAGGTCCTCAGGTAGAATTATTGCTCTTTTCCTTCATTAGTTTGTTTGAGGCGGGTTAGTGGATGTGGTTAACCTGGGAATCTCAGTTAGAGTATTAAGCATGTCTTTTATATACTTTCAGGGCTGTTGGATAGCTGAACCGATATGTGACATAGGCTTAGGTGGAAGATAAATTGGGGAAAAAGGAATAAGTGACAAAATGAACATTAGTACTATAAAATCTCATTCTAACAGTAAATTCTTACAATATATTCAACTCAAATTTGATTTAAAAATCCTATTTGAGGCACTTTTATAGATATTATAGCCTCTCAAACTTCTACCCATACTTGAACACAAAGAACCTACTAGAATATCATTTTAGTTTCTTTGGCTTCCTATCATGTATTTATCTGATTTAGTGATGTTTATGTCGATGTAGGGCCCGAAGGTTCCCTTTCACCAATATGATAACTTTAGATACTCAACCTTTAGAGAATGAGTGGTGGATGTACTTTCATGCTAAATTAGGTTTACAATTGAACTTATAATTTTTAAAGCATGCTGACCAATCAAATAGAGGAAGCGATTACCAAAAGAAAAAAGGAAAAAAGAAAGTCCAATAGAGGGACTGTTTTTCAAGAGATCGTGTTACCTGAGGATGAAATGATGTGGAAAGAATGAAATGGATGGTGAGAAACTAACAAATGTTTCAATATTGCAGGAGACTCTCCTTAGAGTTTGCTGTGCAATGTTGATTCTCATAAGGAGGCGCCTGCTTGCCGGGGATTTCACATCTAATCTGAAGCTTCTTCAGAACTATCCCCCAACAAATGTCAGTCACCTTCTCTATGTTGCGAATAAGTTGCGTACTCAATCCCCAGGCTAATTTATTAACCATGCACTTCCTTTTTTTTTAACTTCTTTTCATTTTCCCCTTTAGTCTTTTTCATTTCAAAATGTAATTTTTTTGTATATTACTACTGGTTGTAAATGTTTGTTGCGAGTGACAGCTAAAATGCAGGGAGTAGCTTCTTCTCTTACATTTGTTTTCAAAAATTATTTACTGTTAGTTTAACAGAATTGCCACGCATTTGTTTTATTCCGATTGGTGAGATACTGCTTGGGGATTATGATATGGTTTTACATGGTGCTTAATGTTTAGTTAATTGTGAAGCATTTTCAGATGTTATTTAATCAGGAAGCTGAAGTGTACTTGACTGTACCATGAAATAAGAAGGCAGAGAAAGATGTATCATATATTGCTTATCTCTGTTTAAAAAAGCAGTTACTAGGGCAATGAAGAATAGCAGATATTAACGCTATCCTTGATCTTTGATGATCTTCAAGCTCTTGGCTATTTTATGTGCGTGGTTATTTAGGGCATAACATTAAAGTAATGGTTTTAGTAGGGTATATAACGATGTGATGATGGCAAAGGATTTTCTTATTTTGCTCGTATGTTTACCTCCCGCTTTTTGGTTTCTTTAATCTTTGGAAGAATGGTAAGTTGGTGGTTAGTTTTTTTATTGTCTTTGATCGTTAAAATTGTTTTGCATTATTCGGGTGCTAGATATGCAATTCATATATGAATTGCAATTTCAACAATCAAAATTAAGGCTGTGTTTAAAATGAATTACTCTTGTATTTTTACTTAAAAACTATCTTCAATTTAATTTAAAATATGAAAATTAAATTAGAAGGTAATAAAAGTTTGTATTAAGAAATTTGTAGTAAAATTGAAATAACTGACCTTAATTAAACTAAAACTCACATTTATTGTTTCCATCCTATATTATTTTTTAAAATCGAAATAACCTTCTCTTGATAACTAGATTGTGAATTTTGAATGAATTTTATAAATAATGTTCATATTTTCAAAATTTTGCATGCAAGCATTTAGAACTTAAAGTTAGTTTGCTTTTTATTGCAAGTGTTACTCGATTATTCATACACATGACGAACCTAACATCCATATGATTTGCCATTTTAAATTTTTAGTTTGTCAAATCCACCGCACTCAATGATATACCAGAGTCCACCTCAACTGGTACAAAGGGTAAGCCAAATAAGGCTGGCCAATTCAGTAACAGCACCTTTTGCCGATAACATATTATTAAATCATGAATATGAGAATTAGGCATTTCCGTTTCTGCCTCAAGTCCTGGACTATCTCATAGGTTTCATATCTCAGCACTAAAACATTGATACATCAATAGAGCAAATTTTGTGAGGAAAGAATTACTATCTGGTTTGTTCCAACCATTCAATCTGACGTAGTCTTGACCCTAAATGACATGTAGGGCTTTTCTACCATCTATTTGTGAGCTGATCCCATGTCAAAATCCCAGTAATTGAATAGTCGTCAATTTAAGTAACCCAACCAAGAGACCTAAGAGAAAAGCAGACATACAAAACTTAAACAGGAGCCATATTTATAACATAAATAAATAAAGCTAAAATTCCCGTCAGTATTAGAAGATAACATAATTGAATCAATAATATTGCGGTGTTCAATGACGCTAACAAAACCAATCAACAATACAACTGCTATATTTCTTGAGGGGCCTAACTAGCTATGAAAGATAGCTTAAAATTTATATGGTGAAATTGACTTTGCTTTACAATCTACTTCTCGATTAGGATAAAAACACCAAGGCATTTGAAGTTATCATCTCTGAGGCAAGGAATTGGAACTCCCTATAACTTAGTGTTTAGAAGGTTCCAATCTTGGGAAGACTCTGAATATGGGTAAATAAATAAATAGCATATACAAAGTATTACCTGAATAGTAGAGCAAGGTCAAGAAACCCATTTCTTCATCCAATATGGTGCATAAGGTTCAGGAATGGCCTTATAACTACACCAACACAAAACTGCAGTGAAAGCCTTATCTT
>NW_019014609.1:174274-206589 GCF_000150535.2 Carica papaya
TTCTCCGGTGAGGCATTGGCAGATAGGGTTTTGTGGTCAGGTGTGGGTGGGATTATTTATACCCTTTGCCTTTTAATCTCAACCGTCCATCAAGATTAAATCTGGACCGTCCGATCGCGATTTAATTAGCATTAAATCTGGGTCGTCCATCGCGATGCAATCTGGGCCGTTCGTGCCTGATTGAATCTGTGCCGTCTGTACGCATGAATCTGGGCCGTCTGTGTGCACGTTTGATCTGGGTCGTCCGTGCGCGCGGGAACGGATTTGGGCCGTCCGATCGCGCGCACGCGGATCGCCCACGTTGCCCGTCCCGTGTCAGCGTTTTCTTGCTACGCGACGTGTCCTGGTTGGCCGGGGCTGCTGACCGGGCCGCTGACGTGGCTGCTGACGTGGGTGCAACTTTTCTAAATTACGTTTTGACCATCGGTTTTCGATTTTCTTTTCAAAAACACCCATAGAATCCAAATTTTCACTCATTTTTTTCAAAATCAATTTCAATTAAATCCAAATAATATTTTTACCCAATTTTGTCATTATTATTATTTTTATTTTTATTAAATTAAATTAAATTAAAATCTAAAAAATTCAAATAAATAAAAATAAAAATAATAAGATAAAATAAGAAGAAAAAAAAAACACGGGTGTTACACAAAGGTTGGACTATAGAGCGACGGCAGTGTAACCATGAGATTTGATCCAGTAAGTCCTATTTATTTTTTGCAATTAACAAGTTTTTTCTAGAGCGTGCATCTAGAAATTAGAAAATTTATAGATGGTTACTCAAAAACTTTGATAACATTTACTTGATGTGTTACTACAGTATTTCGTCCATAGAGAATCACTGGGATTATTCCGATCAGCCCTGGAAGGCACAGACTTTATACTTTATGAGGTCTACCCAGACAAGCTAACTTTCAAGCCGAGGAAGAAAAGAGTAGAAGGGAGTAGTTCTGCACTGCCAGAAGGAGAATGGAGTAGTTGTGCGGTGCGGAAGAAGGTAGGCAGGCCAAGGAAAAATAAGGTGGATGGGAAACAAGGAAGTACTTCAGTAAGAAGGAAGGTTGGCAGGCTAAGGAAGTCGGTGGATTGGGAAAAAATGACTTCTTCTTTATGTTGTTTTCGAGTGCACATATATATATTGGAAATATTAAAGTCACCATTAATTTTTTAATACTAAAATATTTTATGTGGATTTCTTTTATCTTTTTTGTTGTGCAGGTGAATGTGGTGAGGAAACCCAGGAAAAAGATGGAGAAAGAAAAGACTCCATCAGTGAGTGAAGTGTATATTATATACATATATACGTACATATATAAGCCGCTTAGTTAGAAATGAATATAATAGTTCCTCAATGTGTAAAATTTTTATTAAATATACTTGGTTTGCCTGTTAATTTACAGAAACCAATCAAAGAGGAAACGCACAAGGGGGTGGAAGGAGAGATGCCTTGTGTCATTGATGAAGTAGTTTGTTAACTTATAAGATTGAAATTGATATTTTTATTCCTGAGCAGATTATTGGATTTAACCTGATTTTGTGTAATTATGTAGATGATGAAGTGGTCGAAGACAAGATTCATGGATTCTGAAATGAAAGATATAGCAAATGACAATGATTTTGCTCAAGTAACTCATTTAACTTAATTATATAATATGTAGGTATTAGTATGTACATATAAAAATAGTCACATCAACTTAATTTTTTGGCACTTGTAGATGATGGGCGAGACAACAAGGAAGGAAAAGGGAAAGAGAAAGAGGATGGAAGAAGAGATTGATGTCGTTGTAATTAAACTAACTTTTCTGCACTATACATTTATAAATTTTATGGGTGAAATAATGTCGTCTCTTGTTTCTATATATGATGGTAAAGTTTGATAAATAGTTGAGTTGTTATATGATTGTGCTGCAAGTAATATAATTTTGTTCAGGAAGCAAAAAAGAATGTTGTTCTTGATGAGGCAAAAGGAAATATGGACAAACATAACTCAAAGTACAAGGCAAGAGGTGTATTCAAGGAGTACTATCATAAAATAAAAGAGAAGATGCCGAAGTCTAATAAGAAGAGTTATTTAGAAGAGCTGTTCATGATGATGTCGCAACAGTCAAATAAAGGCGTTGTGATCAATGACAAAAGCAACAAGAGAAATAATAATGAGGAACATCAAAAGATATACATTGCTGGTCTTTGTGGAAAAACCAGGAAGGATCTCTAATCCTTCTATCAATCTACACCTAGAACCGTCTGTAAGTCTCCCTTAACCAACAAATGGGTACTGATACAGAAAAGGTAAGGGAGTTGCGAGCGAAGGTGAAAGAAGAAGAGAATGAGGAGAAAGCACGCAAAGCAGCCAAGGCAGAACGGTTAGCTGCAGAAGGAGAAAACATTGCATATGAGGCCGTGGCAGCTGTCGCCATTTCTTTCAGAAGGCCTGATGAAGAAATTGTCCATCCTTACGAACCTAGTCAAATGGTGCTTCCACAATATGTATATATATGTGTATAGATATATATATATATATATCAATTTTTTTTTTAGGTTTTTTAGATTATAAATTAATGCGTGTAGGGGGACCAGCAGCAACCTAAGAAATGACAGGAATGTCCAGTAACAGGAAGAGCCACAGATTCTTTTACCCTTCAAGAGGATCTTCTGGTCTTAGCTACTGGTTAGTAAATTTTTCTCTCACTTAAATCTCTCATATAATCTTGTAGCTCAAATGGGTTTTATAGAAAATTTATAAATGGTTATTTTTCTTGATGGTAGTATACTTCTGACCAACTCATTCCACTAAAAACGAGTCATTGGTACACAATTCGGCAAAGAACCGAAGGGCAGACGATAGAGAGATGGCAGCGTGCAACTATGAGATATGATTCAGTAAGTCCCATTAATTTTATGAATTGAACAAGCTGATTTTTTCAGAGCATGCATCTGGAAATTAAAAACTCTACACATGGTTGCCCAAGAACATTGACTACATTTATTTGATATGTTACTGGAGTATTTCATTCACAGGAAATCACAGGGATTATTCCGATCAGCGGTGGAAGTCACAGACTTTATACTATATGAGGTATACCCAGAGAAGCCGACTCCCAAGCCAAGGAAGAAAAAAGCAGATGAAGGGAGTAGTTCTACAGTGCCAACAGGAGAAGGGAATGATCCAGTGCGAAAGAAGGTACGAAGACCGAGGAAAAATATGGTGGATGAGGAACAAAGAAGTACTCCTGTAAGAAGGAAGGTTGGCAGGGCAAGAAAGGTGGTGGATGGGGAAAAGATGACTTCTTCTGTATGTTGTTTTTCAGTGTATATATACATACAACGGAAATATTTTAGTCACAATTAATTTTATAATACTAAAATATTTTATCTAGATTTCTTTTGTTCTTTTTTGTTGTGCAGGTGGATGTGCAGAGGAAGGAAAAGGGAAAGAGAAAGAGGATGGAAGAAGAGGTTGATCCATTTGTAATTAAATTATACAGCTGAAATAAATTTTGTTTCTTGTTTCTATAGTTGATAGAGCATTTCCAGTAGAAATTGATACTTGAACACAATGACAAAATTACAAAAAAGTTATTTGGTGGGTACAGTTCGATAAATATTTAAGTTGTAATCTATTAAACTACAAGTAATATAATTTTTATTCAAGAAGCAAAAAGAAATGTTGTTCTTGATGAGGCAGAAGGAAATACGAACAGGCATAAAATAAAAGAGAAGATGTTGGAGCCTAAAAAGAATTTTAGAAGAGCTGTACAGGAAAAATAATAATGAGGAGCAAAAGTTATACATTGGTGGTTTTTCTCGAAAAACCAAGAAGGACCTCCAACTCTTCTATCAATCTAAACCTAGAACCACATATATTTATCGTACTAAAAAGAGAGAATGCAATCACACATATTTATATATATAATACGATTTGTATGTATACATATATCTACATATTTATATATATGCATGCAATTAAATGTTTGTTTAGGATGTAATTCACATAAACTAAATATAAAAACCTATAGTACTATATACAAATGTTTATATATTACATAGTGGATGTTATATATATAAAAAATATACACACACTATTTAATATTGTTTAGAATGTAATCTCATATCAACTAAATATAATAACTTATAGTAGTTATTTATTTTCTGATTTGCTACTCCTGTAATATCATAATATTTTGGATCTAAATCTAATATGATCTGAAAAAAACGAATAATAAATAGGGTGAACTTAATATGCTCAGTAAGCATGTAAGTACTAACAAATAATAAGATAATCTATCCAAGTTAATAGAAAATATAAAACTACTGACGGAGGTGGGTCAAAACACTTTCTCTTTAATTCAGAAAATACATAGCATCACACCCTAATTCAATCACTAAATCTCCTAAATCAATTTATTTATTAAATATTCATAATATCTTATTTCAATATTATAATTTAAGGCATAAACAATTCAATAAATAACATAATGCAGTAGTCAATATCACAATGTAAGCAGTAAACAGTTAAGTAGATATTAATTCAGTATTTCAGTATCGTAAACTCTACTCATGACATCCTATCTATTCCTATCAGTTTATATTTTATTAAAAATAGTTTCATCACGCGATACCATTTCTGTTGATATCAACGAGAGCAGTAAGGATCTCCTCTACCACGTAAAGACGTCCTAATTCAGTTCATAGTTCATAGTTTGTAGTACACGGCATACAGTTCACAGTTTTTCTCATTTCGCCACGTCTGGCTAAAGCCATATCTGTGGGTAGGGTTCACCACTAAATTGTAAGTTTTTTGAAACAATAGGTATCATAACAATGACGCGTGGTAAAACTTGGCAAAGAGAAGGAATTTTTATTTTTTTAATTCATTTGAGATTTTAAAACTTAAGGAGTGACAATTAATCTTAGATGAAGCGGGATTATAAGTTAAGGCATACACTAGTTATTTTATTCAAAATCTTTGGTGAAAATATTACATAATAAGAAAGTTTAGGATGCCTACTTATGATGTAGACTGATTTTTTTTTTTTTTTAATTTATACTTATATGTAGACTAATTTGCTCTCGTTATATCTGATATAGTATATACTTACACACAAATAAAAAAGAAGGCATCACATGTTCTCAAATTTAATACGTGGCACCAGAGTTAATGATTATAATTGTTGGTAAGAATAAGATGCTAAATTGAAAATTATTTAAAAGAACAACAACCAATTTAAACAAAAAGCAAGAGAGAGATTAATTTGATCAAAAGCTAATAATATAAGAACAAATCATTATCTTAATCCAATATAAAATATGTGTTATTTTTATGTTAGATAATAATTCGAATGGAGCGATATTACATAACTTAAAAATTAAATAAAAATATATTCTATAAAAATATATTTTTCTTAAGTTTCATGAATAACGTTTCCATTAAAATAAAATTAGATTTTTTTTTTCGAATGAAAAAATAAAATAAAATTTGATTATTATAAAAGAGATAAGTTATAAACTTAGAGAATATTATGTTTATATGTGCATAATATTTTTAACTAAAAATCTATATATTTAATTAAAAAGTATCATAAAATAAAAAAATAATTCACAAAATATATAGAACTGCAGAATTCTAATTCATTTAGTTATTTTTATTTTCGAAATTTGCTTTATATTACAATATCTTTATTAAAATTTATTTATATATATTGTTTTAAAAATTTATTTGACACGTGTTGCTGATGTCTATTGTTTTTATCGATACTATCCAAATACTCACAACTTTTATGGTCCCCAAGTCTCGTCATATGGATAAGAACGTGTAAGTGTATTTTTTTTTTTTTATATAAATACATAAAATAATTTCTTTATTGAGATAATTTTCGGATTGTCAATAGGAAATATTAAATTTATATGTCCATAATATTTTTAACTAAAAATTTATATATTTAATTAAAGAGTATCATAAAATAAAAAAGTAATTCATGAAATATATAAAACTTTGTATACCAAAATTTATTTAGAACTGCAGAATTCTAATTCATTTAGTTATTTTTATTCTTGAAATTTGCTTTATATTATTATAGTTAAAATTAAAAATTAAAAATTTATTTAACACGTGTTGCTAATGTCAAATACTTACAATTGGATAAGGACGTTTGCGGGAAGGCTCGGATTTTTTGCATGGAGATCTGAAAATCTGTTCACATGTCTTCTTTTTTTAATTGAATCCATGAAAGCCTTACTGATGTGCTTACTTTTTTTTCCTAATATAACATATATATACACAATGTAATATCAGTCAGGTATCTTAATTTGTTAATTATTTTTTCAATATGTATACTTTTATGTGGTTAAATTTAGTATGGAATTAATTTTAAACTAAAATATTATTTTACCAACCAACAAAATAATGTACGAAAATCTGCTTCAATTTATATCATCCATTTCTGTATGCATATACATATATATATATATATATATATATATATATAATATGTAAGCTTACTAAACAAACAAGCGAATACAAGAAGTATATATATTTACGTATGTATATGTGTTAGTCTTTTACATATGAAGGGTTAACTTGGGCAGCAATTCTTTTATGGTCCACAATTCTTTTATGGTCCACAATTCTTTTATGAAACGTGCTTCGCGAGCCCCAATAATGTAATTGTATTTTTTATATAGAGGTAAAATAATTTCTACCCTATTTCTTTAACCAAACAACTTGTTTTTTCACGCTAATATCAAAGCTCTCCCGTGCATCCTTCTCCTTATAAATACCACCACTCGTCTGCGGTAGCCAAAGCATCAAACTAGAGCAAAAACAAAAACAAGAGAGAAAGTTTGTAGTAAGAGACGAGAGGAAAGAAAAATGGCATTGCCAAAATTCATCGTGCTCAAATCAAAATTCAACAATCAATACCTCCGCTATGTTCAAGAGGACTCACAAGTGCATTCATTCCTTCAATTCTCTGGAGAGAATGTTGTGAGTGCATTCACAAAACTGGAAGTTGTGCCAGCCCAAACTGAAGGACTTGTGCACCTCAAATGTAGTTACAACAACAGATATTTGGTGAGGTGGTCTCCAAATCACTGGTGGCTAGTTGGTGCTGCTAATGAACCAGAGGAAGATCAATCTAAATGGTCTTGTACATTGTTCAAGCCCAGCACTGTGGACAATAATCAACAAACTTTTCGATTTTTGCACGTCCAGCTCGGCCACTATGCATGCTTGTGGAGGCTTGCCCCGCCTTTTGGAAACTGTTTGTTGGCAGAATCTGCATCTATTGACAAAGATTTCTCTGATGTGTGCATTGTGATCGATGTGGAATCACTGTTTGTGTTGCCCAAATATGTTGGGTTCAAGACCGAAGAGCATGGAAAATATCTGAGAGGCCAAACAATTGAGAGAAAACCATACCTACAGTTTGAGGCTAGTGATATATCTGACCCTGCTGCATGTCATGAAGCTTCCTTCATTAGTGACGGAAGCCTCCGTTTAAAGTCTAATCATTTCGACAAATTGTGGAGACTTAGCTCAGGATCTTGGATATTGGCTGATGCAGATGACACATCAGCCAGTAATGAAGAAACGTTGTTTTGGCCTACCAAAGTCCATGATGATGTAGTCGCTCTTCGCAAGTTGGGCAACAACAATTACTGCAAGAGGTTTACTGACACGATAAGATTAAGTTGCCTTAGAGCTGTTGACACTGAAATTACCAAGTTCTCCCGGCTACAAGTTAAAGAGCTTGTTGTTTCAAGAAAAATTTCCAATGTTAAGTTTCACACTCGTGATGCTCGAATCTACGGCAAGAGTGTTGTCCCAGTAGCCACTGGATCTACAACTAACAAAAACGAACAAAAAACAAATGTACAAGTCAATCTATCATATGTAGATGTCAAGAATAGTTCTTGGAATTCCACTTCCACAATAAAGTTGGGTGTCCCAATCACCATCAACTCTCCATTCGCGTTCCTTGTGGACGAAAGTGCATTCGAAACAATTAGAGAGTTTGAGGGATCCTACAAGTGGGGAGAAATTAAGGAATCAACGAGAGAAGTAGAGATTGCATATATAGTGGATACTCTGGAAGGAAAGAGCAAGGTGACAGT
The DNA here is from genome assembly GCF_000150535.2 of Carica papaya. Next base: position 182,387 of record NW_019014609.1, read on the forward strand.
CACATTGCTGGGAACAAGGGCTTCTGCTGATATTCCATTTTCTTACACTCAGCATGACATTCTCATGGATGGAAAAACAGTTACTTACAATATGGACGATGGTCTATACACTTGCAGCGCTACTTTCAACTTGAAATACGAGACCAAAATAGAAAAGGTGTGATTATATCTACGTCTACATTGCACCTATTGGTAAGTAATAAAAAATAAGTTGGGATGTTAGTTGTTGACATATCCAACACTGTTGTTAAATATATGTTTGTAATAACTGTGTAAGGCTGTAATGTCTATGTTCAAAAGGCTTTACTTTATCGTACTTTCGTATATTATGCACTGTCTGTACTAAAAGTCCTAAAATAAATGAAATAGCAATAATATTTTCTAGTTATCCTACAACAAAAATTACCAATAGTAATCGTCACTTTTAATAACATGAATAATTTCATCGCTGTAGGTATATATACAAAAATTGATTGCATTAGTATAAATCATTATTTTAATTACTACAAACCATTTTCACTGATGAGTTAATTAAAGATCACGTAAATATATGTAAAAACGTAAAATCTTATACTTTAGGTTTTTATTTTATTTTATCTTTATGCATAATTTAGAGGAAAAAATTAATATAAATTAATTATATTAATTAACTATGAGAATTTTTTTATATTTTTTCAATAGAAAACTATGTACGATATATTAGATATTTAGTTTCAATAAGATATTTTCAAAAGACATGTTTATATTTTATATATTGACTGTAATTTTAACATTAATTAAATTCTTTATTTTTAAAAATCTAGAAGTTGCAAAATATTAGTTTGCTATGTATTTAGTAAAAATAAAAAGGTTAGACGACATATGCGTGTCCATTAGAATAGATAATAGATACGTCAGATACGTAAAATAGTTATAAAAAAAATCACAAGATAATAAGGAATTTGTAAGTGCCTTGCGGACACTTGACGGTGCTGACATAATAAAAAACACGTGGTAGCACATATAAAGATACTAGATGAAGTATGTTTATTCATAACAATTACAGAGACTCATTACTTAATTTACTACTTATTCATTAAAGGAGACTCGCTGATACGTTATATTAATGGAACATTCCAACTCCTCCAATTAGAAACATTTACTTCAAGGAGGTTAAGGGAGGTCAAGGTTGAGGTAGACTGTAATGGAGAGTCAGAGAGGTGCAACATGGTAGAGGGGAGACGAGTGTAATGGAGAGAAGCAGAAGAGAGGTCAAGGGAAGAGAAAATTTGATCGAGAGGGGCGATGTAGAGGCCTGGAACTTAAATAAAAATAAATTTATAAATTAAATGCAAAAATAAATAATAGATTTAGGATTTACATTCTTTACGCAATACTAATATCTTTTTTTTATATTCACAGATCAATTAAAATACATTCATGCTGATAGTATATAGACGAATAAACTAGATATATCAACAAGGCTATAGAAAATATAAATTTTATTACATGCACCATATAATGACAAGCCAATAGAGCAGTAAAAAAAAAAACAGAAAATCGGAATAATCATGGACTAACCAGTTCCTACTCCACCAGTGACCTGTAATTATTTTTAGGGTTATCTAATTTTTCATAAAAACATATAATTATCGATTAATAAGCCTCAATTTGCCGTAACGGAGAATAGAGTGAGGTATCCTACCCGGATCAGTGTTTCAGGATATCGCGCTGTCTACTATGCCTCCTAACGGGTACAGAATTTTCTAAATTCTTTCCGTAAAATCCAAAACACTCGTTACGTACCTAAAAATACTATAAAAATTCAAAATCAGTATCAAAAACTCATTCTTTGGCGGGGGCTAGCGGCTAGGGTTTGGGTTCTCGTGTGATGCGAGATATTTATATCCATCTCGCGTTGAAATAGGCCATCCACCGTGATCAATCTCGTCCGTCCGATCGAGCCTAAGGAGGAAATAAATCTGGATCGTCTATTACAATTTGATTTTGGTCGTCCGATCGCGTTTAAGGAGAAAACAAATATAGATCGTCCACGCATGCGGGATCGATCCTGTGTAGTTGGATCGCGGGGCACATGGATTGCCCGCGTGGTATCCTGCATGGCACCGACGTCAGCGTGGCTCGCCATGCTGGGTGCTCTGGTTTGTTAAGCTTTCAAAAACTAAAGTGTGTTGGTTCTACCTTAAATGTCCAAAAAATTAATTTAGTTGTTATAAATTAATCACACATCTCAATAAATTTGATTTGGTTTAGTTATCAAAAATTAATATACTCATTTAACTTTCAACATGCAATGAGAAGTTGGAACTTGGCGTTGTGGTGTGCTGACACATGTCATTCTAATAATGTTAGTGATTTCTATGAATCAATCATCCATTCAATTAACTTAATTTTCTTTAACTATGAAAAATTATTCTAATTAGAAGGCAGTGAACTAATCTTCAGCTAATGATTTTTTAATTAAATTATTAAAAAATATATATTCCAATTATGGTTCACATATTGTTTTGTAGCGTATTGATACATAATATTTTAATTATGTTTGTAATTTCTATCAATCAATCACATATCTCAACAAATTTGATTTTCTTTATCTTGAGAAAGTTATTTCAATTATCATAGTTAACATTTCGAATTGATGTAGAGTCATTTAACTTTCACTTGGATATCGATAGTAGGGACGAGTTGCCACGTGGCATTCTAATTCGTTCTGCGATTTTTATGAATCAATCACTCATTTCAATTAATTTGATTTACTAATTTCAGAGGCGGAAATAACAAAGCCTAAGTGAAAGAATTGCGTGGAGCTGAACGATTACTCGCGGGCTTGGTGGGCATGGTAGAGGGAAAAGGAAAGAAATGGGAAGTAGAATTCGACCGTTATGACAGCCGAAGAGAAGGGTGATATAACAGGATAACATCTTGTACACAACACCAGATTCAGATTTCCACTCCTTATTTATGGAGTTTTCTCGCCTGTTATTTGATGGAACTCCTGATTTGCATATGGCAAATTTACTTCACATGGTTACAACCATGGCAGAAACAGGTTCCAACCAAGAACAGATGGAGTCATTTATACTGAATAGCCAAAAGCTCAAGAAATTACCTGATGATGACTCTGTTTGGTCCCTTTCATCTGCATCTATGTTGGCAGAGAGCAATGCTGCAACAATAATAAATGAAGAGAACTCTTTGGAATCCTTGACGGGAGGAACCAACTCAAACTGGCCTATTCCTGGAGTGGAAAACTGTTCCAGGTTGTAGTTCTATTCAAGGCAATGTCTTTCAGACAGAGTCTTTCATTCCACAGCCTAACAGCAGCAAGGAAAAGAAAAGTAGGGAGGATCTAAAAGGCCTTGATGCTCAAAGTATTGTGGTTCCAATTGAAGTTGGTACTAATTTGGCAGTCAAGGATGATTCGGGCACGACGCCAGCTTCTGAGGGTGTGAGAAAAAAGTTTGGTCATACTCGCAATCAGAGTAATCCTAGTGTGAAGATTGCAATCAGTTCTTTTAATTTGGATTGTCTATCTAGTGAGTCCGAGTTCAGTTCATTAGATTTTGGAAATAGAGCTCAGCTTGGTACTAGTGCACCTAATTCAATGCAAGCATGGGTGACTGGTAGAACGGGAGAGGAAGTTTGTTTTAGGTACATTACTAGTCACTTTGCTGATAGAGTTGTGAAGTGGGTCAATGGGTACAATGAATCTGGTCTGCCCTATGACATTGTAATAGGGGAGAAAGAAGAAGATAAACAGCACTTCGAGGTTAAAGCAACTACATCTGCTAGAAAGGACTGGTTCTATATGTCCGTCCGGGAATGGCAATTTGCTGCTGAAAAAGGTGACTCTTTCGTTATCGCACATGTTTTATTGGAAAATCAACAAGCAGAGCTTATATTCCACTCAAATTCAGTAAAGCAATGCCAAGAGGGAAGCTTACGGTTGGTTATTATGATGCCACGGCACCAATAGAAATCTCATGTTGTTCCATAAGAGCTGGTAAATGTTTGACTGTGTGTATACAGTATTATAAAGCCTTTGGCTGAGGCTGGAACTTGCAGCAAATATGTATAGTCTTGAAACTTAATTAATTGATAACCTCTTTATCCCGAGAATTAATGACCTCTGCTTCTGCATGATTGCTGAATTATTGTCTATCAAAAGATCTTGATATCTTAACTTCTTTCCGTAAGGTGAAGATACCTGTCTTCTGGTTCAGGAAAAGCAGGAACCTAGTTGAACACAGAATGTCTGTGGGGATATTTCTGAGCAACCAGTTTTTTCAGTGGTTGAAAAGGATTTTCATACGCAAGACATCAGTGAATTACGGAGAATTGAATCTTTTCGGAGAAGCGTCAGGTGAAATTTTGTTACGATACATTGACACAGTAGAGTTAGATCACCATCTCCTTCAAGATTGGCAAGATGTTGTTCAAGTAGTAAAGAATACCCAATGTGACGACATTGTTGTAATAGCTCACAGTTAATAGCCCCTGTATCAGTGTAAGTAGTGATTTATATTGTACATAAAGTAAAAGCTTACAAGAAAGTATTAAAGGAGATAGGTACAGGTTTAGAATTTTTCAGTCTCTTCTCTTGAACCTATTGCATTTTTTTGAATATAGCAGATTAATTTGATATTTATGGCTATAAGAATGCATGAGCTGTTTTTGCAACTATTCATGTTTTCTCAAAATAGAAGTAGAATTATTAAGAGAATTGTTGCTTGTTGACAGTGTGTGTGATAATTTTTTCTGTAAATTTATAATCATAATGTTAATAGGCATTACAATCCTAAATTTCCACACTACATTTGAGACATTTTTGTGATGTTGAACAGTCAGCAACATATGCAAGTTTTGGATGATACTAAAAACTTTGTGACATCAAAAACTTTTCAGACAATACATGTGCTGCTGCTGCATGTTAGCGGGCAAGGTGGAGCTGGTACCAAGGTTTTATTCAATTGTTATCATTTTCAATTAGACTTCTTGTATTCTCTCTGTTTATCTCTACCTGTTCTTTGTGTTTGTATGTTGCTTCCAATCCTTCGGAACGAAGCCTATTGTAAAAGCTAGTTTAGTTGTCGAGTGTCCTTGTAGCTGTTTCAGTAAGGAAGATGGAGGAGCTCAATGATGATGGAAAGACAAAATGGCGAATGCTTAACAGAGGACTGAGCGGTGAAGTTTAGTTTACGGAGGCTAATGCCATTAGTTTACTAGAGGACCAGGATGCCCCATTTTGATGGGTTTCCATCTCCCGTATAGACTGCACCATATCATGATTGACTGAGTCTTTCTGTATACAGTATGAAGACATAGGGATTCCTATCCGCGGTAATACCATTCTGTGGTTTTGTGATTCTTTTTTTTTTCCTCTTGAATTTGGCTCATCTTTGGAAGAAGCTTATCCCCAACAATTTTCATTAGGTGGTTTACCGGATATTACAACAATAGAATTAGGTGGTTTGCAAAATGAGATTCCAATGAAGCCTCCTTTTTAGGCATAATGTTTGTTGTCGTATTATTTTCAGCTTTTAGATTCAGAATATCCTAAGTTCTTGAAGACTTTTATTTTTGAAAGTAATTTGTTTTGATTACCTTTTTCTATTATATGAAACAATCATATATGCACCAAAATCGATTCGGAATAGGATTGTGAGGAGTTTTTGTGTTAATTATCTATTTTTGATAAGAATGTAAGCTTGTCTTGAAATTTTTAATCTAGTTATGTTCCGATCTTGCCAATGAAAATAAACATTGATATGTAATGTTGAAAACATGATTTTCTTGGACATAATATTGGAATACATATATATATATATATATATATTTATATATCACATGCATTGTAATAATTAAATATGGTTTTGAACTTTATCGTAAAGATTTATATAATATGGTCACAATTACTAAGGATTTTGATATTTCTATTTGAATTCTATTAGGATAATTCTTTCATACTAAACAATGATCTAAAAAAGGTTTTGAAGTTATTTGTTACAATATTTTCTTTACGATATACTAAATCTTTCTTTTTAATCATAATTCGAATATATTTCATCTTTGAATTTTTTATTGTTAATTGATATGTGTGTATATATGTAAAACGAGGTGATGGCATATAACTTTTTTATTTTTCAAAGAAATTAAACCGTATATGAATGTATTAATTATTATCAAAAACTTTTTCATTCTCTCCTCAATTTAAAAAAGTAAAAATTGTTTTTTTTATAAGAAAAAAACAATAAGAAACATTGACACTTACTTTTCATTCTTCTCTTTTCTCCACTACTTATTTCCTCCATATCCAAAAATAAAATTAGAGTTGATCCATACCGTAGTTTTTTACCCGATATGTATAAAGTTCGGGATGGTTATAAAACAAAATAGTTTTGTAATTCTTTTCTTTTACATTAGGAAAAACTGTAGTAGAAAGAGTAATTCTATACTTGGCTAAACTAAACAAGTGATTCTTGAAAAGTAAATAGTAAACCAAAATTAAGTACTTGTGCTTTTAAAATTCTCAGGGCTTCCTACGCTTATAAGTAGCAATAAGTTTGAGGTTTAAAAAGTAGAAGACAACAGCAAAAGCAAGAGAAACTCACTTAAGTATAAAGAGGGAAAGGAGAGGAAACTGCCAAAATTTATAGTGCTCAAATCAAAATATAATGATAAATATTTACGTTATGTTCAAAAAGATTCACAAGTGCATTCATTTTTACAATTTTCCGAAGAGAATATCGTTAGGCCATTCACAAAGTTAGAAGTTATGCTAGCCAAAAAAGTACCCATGGTGCACTTTAAGTGTTGTTACAACAATAGGTATTTGGTGAGGTGGTCACCAAACCACTGGTGGCTTGTTGGTGCTGCTGATGGACCCGAGGAAGATCAATCTAAATGGTCTTGTACATTGTTCAAGGTCACACCTGTTGATGATAATCCTCATATGGTGAGATTTTGGCATGTTAACTTGGGACATTATGCATGCTTAGGGAGGCTTGCCCCACCTTTTGGTAACTGATTATTTGCAAGATTTACATCTATTGACAAGAATTCTTGTGATGTGTGCATAGTGGTTGATGTTGAATTATTGTTCATACTACTAAAATATGTTGGCTTTAAGGGTCAGAATGGCAAATATCTCAGTGCCCACACAACTGATGGAAACTCATATTTGCAGTTCAGTGGCAATGATCTATCAAATCCCGCTACGTGTCACAAGTCATACTTTACTAGCGATGGAAGCATCCATATAAAGTCTAATCATTTTAGCAAGCTGTGGAATCTTAACTCAGAGTCTTGGATATGGGCTTATTCAAATGACACAACTATCCACAATCTAGATACATTGTTATGGGCTGTCAAAGTTAATAGTGATGTAGTCTCTTTTTGCAACTTAGGTAACAATAACTATTGCAAGAGATTTACACAAGAGATTGAGATAAGTTGTCTCAAAGTTATCGACACTAGCATTACTAACTTCTCTTGTTTACATATAAAAGAGCTTGTTGTTTCTAGAAAGATCTTTAATGTTAAGTTTAATACTCATGATGCTAGAATCTATAACCAAAAACTTGTCACGTTAGCCACTGGAGTTAAAGCTAACAACAACAAAGAAAAGATCGATATAGAAGTCACGTTCTCATATAAAGATTCCAAGAAGAGTTCTTAGAACTCTACATCTTCAACAAAGTTGGGTATTCCAATCAATATCAAAACTCCATTTTCTTTCCTTTCAAACAAAAATAAGTTTGAAATTACATGTGTGTTTGATGGATCATATGAATGGGGAAAAACTAAAGAATCAACAAGAGAAATAGAGGGTGCGTACAGAGTGAATACCGTACAAGAACATAACAAAGTAATAGTGACATTATTGGCAACAAGAGCTTGTTGTTTCAAGTGATAGTGAACTGAAATTAGACATCATAACAGAGGCTCATAACTCAAAGTTTGTCATATATCCCAGAAGCACTAAAATGTATCAAAGTATGCAACCCCGATTTTTGTAGAACAGGATAATAAAAAAGGTAGCTGACATTATTTTTAATTGTCTAGTGTGTCAGCAGGTCAAGGCAGAGCATCAATGCCCAGGTGGGTTGCTTCAGCCATTATCGATTCTGGAGTGGAAGTGGGAACACATCATAATGGATTTCGTGATGGGATTGCCTAGAGTACGCTCGGGATATGATTCTATTTGGGGAATTATTGACGCGCTCACTAAGTTTTCTCACTTCTTGGCGATCAAGATGACCGACCTCTTGGAAAAGTTAGCAATAATGTATATCCGGGAGATAGTTAGGTTACATGAAGTGCCAGTGACAGTAGTATCTGACAGGGACCTCAGCTTTACTTCTCGATTTTGGTATAGTTTTAAGCAAGCTATAGGGACGAAACTGTCTCTTACTACCACATTCCACCTTTAGACCGATGGACAATTAGAAACGACGATCCGCACATTGGAGGATATGCTCCGAGCTTGTGTTCTTAATTTTGGGGGCCATTAGAATGATCATTTACCCTCAATAGAGTTCGCCTACAGTAACAGCTACCAAGCAAGTATCGACTTGGTTCCTTACGAGGTGTTGTATGGCTGCCCATGCAGATCACCGATCTATTGGAAAGAGGTGGGTGATAGAAAATTGTTCGTGTCAGATCTTGTGGAGGAGACTATAACCAAAATAGTTAAGATCAAGAAGAATATCTAGACAGCTTAGAGTAGGCAGAAGAGTTATGCGGACACCCGGAGGATGGATTCAAAATTTAAGAAGGGTGATCGAGTGTTCCTCAAGATCATCCCTCTCAAGGGAATCAGTAGGTTTGGCAAGAGGGAAAAACTAAATCTTTAATTCATTAGGTCATTTGAGATCTTAGACAGAATTGTTACAAATTTTTGACTGCTACTTAGTATCGGCAATAAGTCTGAAAAAGTATTTAAAAATATCAAATTTAGATATTTGTACCCTGTCGAAGTAAGGAACCATGGCATATATGTTTGGACTAGATTCCATTTTTTACCACTGCCTACAGACCGGCACTACCCCCAAAGTTATCCAAGGTCCATAATGTATTTTATGTGTCCATGTTACGCAAGTACAACACAGACCCCTCGCACATCTTGGCCCACGAGGCCCTTTCACTCCAGTAGGATCTGTCCTATGATGAGGTACCAGTAAGCATTATAGACCGAAAGAGCAGAGTACTCCGCAACAGAGAAATTTCTTTCGTTAAGGTCCTATGACAGAATCACACACATAGAGAGGCCACATGGGAGCTAGAATCAGATTTCAGAGTCCAATATTCTCAACTGTTTGATTAAGTGAGAGAGAAACAAATTTGAGGGCCAAATTTCTTTTAAGGGAGGAGAGTTGTAATACTCGGGCCTAAAATTTGGCCCGGGATCAATTTTGACATTTTAAAATATATAAAAAAAATTATTTTTAAATTAATTTATTTTAATTTTTTGTTGAACTTATGAAAAAAATAGGTTATGAATGAAATCAAAAATAATTTTGGGAAAAAGAGGTGAAAATTTGGGTTTGCAAGGCGTTTTTGAAAGAAAAATTAGAAACTAGGCATCATAGTGCAAATAGAAAAAATTATGCCACGTAGGACCACTCTATTAGCAATCCTAACAGCCCAGGATCAATCCCGCGTGCATGGACGACCCGGATTTGTTTCTACTTTAAACACAATCGGACGGTCGAGATCAAATTGTGATGGACAGCCTGGATTTTTTTTTCTCTTTAAACGCGATTGGATGATCGAGATCAAATCACGATGGACAGTCCAGATTTATTTCCTCTTTAGGCGCGATCGAACGAATGAGATCGATCGTGATGGACGGTCCAGATCAAAGTGGGATGAGTATAAATGTCTTGCATCACACGTGAATCCAAACTCTATCTACCAACCCCTGCCAGAGAAAAAAATCAAACGCCGGAGAAGGAGGCCGACCGCCACCGCACCAGAGCCACTGTCAACCGCTAAAAGAGGTAAATTTTCTCTACCTGCTCAGAATTTTATTCCGAGCACCTCTATAGCCAAATTGGAGCAAAAAGGACAGTGGGTGAGTCGCAAACCACGGGTGAAGCTCGGCGAAGCCACCGCAGCCAAAGTTCCAAAATCCCTCCTATGAGTTCTTCCCGATTCCCATTTCACATAATTTTTTGATCATTATGCTCACCGTCTTTTTTTGTACAGGTTGGCCGAAGAAAGAATCTCAACCGCGATTGAGAACTGGCGGAGCTACCGCACCCGGAGGTCCCCCCCACCGGTGAGTTCGATTTTCTGTCGTTTTCCAGCCAACGAGGCCCGTGATGTGTTTTTTTACAGGAATACAGCTAAAACTGCCCAAAAATTAGCTAGGCCGAGGTGAACCACCACCGTGGGCAGCGAAGCTAGTGTCAGAGCACAGTGGCGCCACCTTGCTGGAACCCCAAAATTGGCCGATATGAGTTTTGGATACCGATTTTGGATTTTTAGGGTATTTTTAGGTACGTGACAAGTGTTTTGAATTTTTCAGAGATAATTTAAGAAAACTCAGTATCCGTTAGGAAGTGTAGTAGGTAGCACAACATCCCAAAACACTAATCCAGGTAAGGATCACTCATCTTTTTCTCCGTTATGATAAATTGAGTCTTAATAATCGATAATTGTGTTTTTATAAAAAATTAGAGAACCTTAAAAATAATTAAATGTTATTAGTGGAGTCAGAATTGGTTAGTTTACGATCTTTTCGATTTTCTGTTTATTTTGCTGTATTACCTATATTTGTTTATTATTATACTGTGTGTAACTGAATTGATGGTTTTTAGGATTTTTTTAGTTATTTGGTTATTTGTTTCCCTTGCATTATTTGTTGGTATTTCGGTCATTAGTTACTTGGCTGTGTTAAACTATATTGTTGTTTAAGTGAACTGTGAGTATAAAATGAGATATGGTTATTACGTGGTTGATTGTCATATTGATGGAAATCTGTATGGAAAAGACTTACTGGGTACCCGGGAAAGGGCAGACGGGTCCGGTATATAAGAAACCCTATCGTAAACGCTACCTCAGTTGGGTGGGCTTGGGAAGTCCTTTACCGGTAAGGTTTGCAAGATATGGTTCACTCTCATACCGGACAGGGTATCGAGGTGGTGGAATATTTGGCGCCCATTATCGGACGGGGTATGGGGACGGCTAGTTAACTGTTTAATTGTATATTGGGTTCACGAGTAGGAAGACATCCCTATGGACCCCCAGGGTACCGATAAGCCGGGTAAAAATGAAAAGTAATCATTTCTTGTTATCTTATATGTGATAATAAAAAGTGTATGGATATGGTTTTTATAGGTTATTTTTGGACAAAAACTTGTTACATAAATATAGAATAAATGACTTTCTTTATAGAAAATGAATTTACATAAATTAAGAGCTCTATTGGTTGTTTTTCTAATTTTTACCAATCTTTAATTTTCTGTATCTGTTATTAGTATGATATTCTTACTGGGGTAGTGTAGCTCACCCATTTATTAACTATTTCATATCAAGAGAATCAAGATCCAGATCCCAATCAACAAAAGGGTTGTGAATAGTTCACCACCCGAACTCCCTTTAAAAGCTAGTGAATGTCATCCTAAGATTGTTCAGTTATTTGCTTTTCGTTTATTTCTTTAATTTTTGTTTGTTCTTTTACAATGGACATTCCCGTAACCTTATTGGTCATTTTAAATTATTGTATAAGGAATATAAACCTTAACTTTATTATTTTGCTTCCACATTTAATTTATAACTTTATTTTTATTTAAGTTCTGGACCTTTATAAAGGGAGTCATCGGAGAGGGTTTTAGGTTTTGGCCGCGACAGCTCGGCTAAACTTTGCCTGCAATTTTTGGTTCACCCGTCAAGCCTTTGGCTCTGATATGGGCATAGGGAGACTTGAGATTGAATTTCGAGCGGGAAGGAGATAAAAAATACTTGTTTTGGCGTCGGCGGTGGCTCTGGTGCTGCAGTGACGGTGGCTGGCCTCCTTCTTCAATGTCTGGTTCTTTTCTCCAGTTGTCATTCTTCTTCTTCTCCAGTCACTTCTCTGTCGGTTAGGATTTTGGTTCCCTGCGAAAAGAAGTTTAAATACTCATCTTCATCCGATACAGACCGCTCGTTCAAGTGGATGTGGAGCGAGAATGATTGTTCGATAACTTTCTGTTTAAGCCGATTGCGTGGATGAATCTGGACCGTCTATCGCGATCAATCTCGTCTATCCGATCGTGTCTAAAGAGGAAATGCATCTGGGCTGTTCGTGCGTGCGAGATGTGATTTAGTCCATCGGATCGCCCAAGCATGCAGATCGTCTGCATGGCCCCTTACGTGGAGCCGATGTTAGCGTGTTCGCCACGCGGCATGTCCTGGTTCACTGTGGCTGCTGATCAGACTGTCCCACGCGGCCAAACTTTCACTTTTTGTGATTTTACTTCCTGTTTTCAAATTTTCTTTCAAAAACACTTCCCGCATTCACATTTTTACCCATTTTTTTCAAAATTATTTCCAATTTCATTCCTAATTCAATTTTTCTCAAAAATTTAACGATAATTGAATTAAAATAAAATTTTAATTATTTTTATATATTTTTTTATAAATTAAAAAAATCATCCCGGGCTAAACTTTCGGACCCGAGTGTTATATACTTAGAATATGTTGTTTATATATTTAAAATTTTAGGTCAAAAATTCAATTTGTCAAATCAAACCTCTATACAAAAATTTTGAGTTCAAATATACAAACTTTTTATAAAAAAGCAAAAACCAACCATTTATCTAAAAAATTATTTGTATATGGTGCATATTTGGAAAGTCATTTCTTATAATATATATCCTCACATCATTTCTTATCTATATATATATGTATATATAAGAAATGACTTTCTTAGACAGTAGTTTGTATAAATATATATATATATATATATGTAACTGACTTTCTAAGAAATGACTTCCTAAAAAATGACTTGGAAAGTTGGTTCTTTTATATGTATATATATCTATATGTCATAATGATGTTTGTGTTAAAATAAAATTAGTATGTTCAAGAAGACTCACAAGTACATTCATTTCTTCAATTCTCTTAAGAGAATGTTGTGAGTCCATTCACAAAGTTGGAAGTTGTACCAGCCAGAACAGGAGGACTGGTGCACCTCAAATATTGTTATAGCAACAGATATTTGGTCAGATGGTCTCCAAATCATTGGTGGCTTGTCGGTGCTGCTGATGAACCGGAGGAAGATCATTTGGTGGAGGTACAATATGGTAGAGTGTAATGGAAAGAAGTAAAAGAGAGGTCGAGGGTGGGGAGAGATTTTCTGAGAGGGGGAAAAAGGCCAACAAAGAATTTAAAGAGGGAAAAAAGTGCAGACAGAGACACGAAGAATCAATAGCATTTGAAAAAGAAGTATAACTACAAGATTGGAGGGCATAAGTGGTTTTTTGTTTTTTGTTCTATGTTTTTATATCTTTACTTTTATGAGAAAGTAATTAAAATTTTACACTATTATCGAAGACGTGACATCTGACAGAGAAATTGATCAGATTAAAATATTATTGGTGTGTAATATGAATTCACATAATACTTTTATTTATAACGTTAATATGAATTAATAGTGAGAGATTAATTTTGTAAAAAAAATATAAAATTTTTTAATCCATTTTAACATTTTAAAATTTAAAGAATTTATTTGATAGTTTTATTGACTTAGTGTATGTCGTGCCCTAGTTATTTGATCCAATATTTCTAGGTAAAAATATTATAGGATAGGAAGGTACAAGGCACCTACAGACTTATTATTTTAATTTAATTTGCTTGTATATTTTAGAAACTTGCTACTGTGCAAATATGTGATGGCAACATCCATTCATAAGTTTAATATTCGAAACGTTATTGCTTTTGAGGAAAGAGGACCTTGAGCTGGGATTTGACGAATTAAAATCTTTTTAAACCTACAATAATTTAAATTCTAAACAAAACAAAACTATAACATGGACTTATACAAGATTAAAATATTTATAATCATTTGCATGTATTTAATTATATATGCATGTACAAATATGTTTTACAAAACTTCCTGGAAAAAGTTAATCAAAGAATTTCAGAATTTGGATAAATCCTCTAATTTGATCCTCAATAGTTTATTCTTGTACAGAACAAGAAATGTTCCTCACATAATTCAAAGATCATGTAAATATATATTTTTAAACTTCAAGAAACACGTTTTTATTAAAATAAAATTAATTTCTTTAAATAAAAAAATAATAAAATTAGTTTATTATAAATGAGATATGCTTTATAAACTTAGGACTTTGAATTTAAATTATTAAAAATATAATTAAAAAATTATTAAACATATGAGAATATCACATAAGTTGACACAAACCACGAGATAAATTAACATATAATTATGGGCTTGCATTTATTTATTTATTCTTCTTGTAATTAAAACACGTTCATATTTTTTTAGTTTACAAAGATAACATTCTTCATTTTCGGATAAGAAACTTTTACATATTTGTATATTTAATTAAAGAGTAACAAAATATTCATGAAATATATAAAATTTGCTTTATATTACAATATTTTTATTATAATTTATTTATATATATTGTTTTAAAAATTTATTTGACACGTGTTGCTAATGTTTATTGTTTTTATGTATACTGGTCAAATACTTACGGCTGGATAAGGCCCCGTCTACGTGAAGGCTCGGATTTTTTGCATGGAGATCTGAAAATCTGTTCACATGTCTTCTTTTTTTAATTGAATCCATGAAAGCCTTACTGATGTGCTTACTTTTTTTCCTAATATAACATATATATATATACAACGTAATATCAGTCAGGTATCTTAATTTGTTAATTATTTTTTCAATATGTATACTTTTATGTGGTTAAATTTAGTATGGAATTAATTTTAAACTAAAATATTATTTTACCAACCAACAAAATAATATACGAAAATATGCTTCAATTTATATCATCCATTTCTGTATGCATATATATATATATATATATATATGTATGTAAGCTTACTAAACAAACAAACGAATACAAGAGTTATATATATTTACGTATGTATATATGTTATATTTTATATATAAAGGGTTGCCTTCAGCAGTAATTCTTTTTTGGTTCCCAAGTCTCCGCATGTGAATCAACTTAGCACGCACGTGAGACGTGCTTCGCGAGCCCCAATAATGTAATTGTCTTTTTTTTATATAAATAGGTAAAATAATTTCTTTAACCAAAACCCTCCGGTGTATCCCTTTCCCTTATAAATACCACCCCTGGTCTGCGGTGGCCAAAGCATAAACCAGAGCAAAAAAGAAAACAAGAGAGAAAGTTTGTAGTAAGAGATAAGAGGAAAGCAAAATGGCATTGCCAAAATTCATCGTGCTCAAATCAAAATACAACAATCAATACCTCCGCTATGTTCAAGAGGACTCACAAGTGCATTCGTTTCTTCAATTCTCTGGAGAGAATGTTGTGAGTCCATTTACAAAATTGGAAGTTGTGCCAGCCAAAACTGAAGGATTGGTGCACCTCAAATGTTGTTACAACAATAGATATTTGGTGAGATGGTCTCCGAATCACTGGTGGCTAGTTGGTGCTGCTGATGAACCAGATGAAGATCAATCTAAGTGGTCTTGTACGTTGTTCAAGCCCAGCTCTGTGGACAATAATCAACAAATATTTCGATTTTTGCACGTCCAGCTCGGCCACTATGCATGCTTATGGAGGCTTGCCCCGCCTTTTGGAAACTGTTTATTTGCAGGATCTGAATCTATTGACAAGGATTCTTGTGATGTGTGCATCGTGATCGATGTGGAATCACTGTTCGTATTGCCCAAATATGTTGGATTCAAGGTCGAAGACCACGGAAAATATTTGAAAGGACAAACAATTGAGAGGAAACCATATCTGCAATTCGAGGCTAATGATGTATCTGACCCCGCTACATGGCATGAAGCTTCCTTCACTGGTGATGGAAGCGTCCGTTTAAAGTCTAATCATTTCGACAAATTATGGAATCTAAGCCCAGGATCTTGGATATTAGCTAATGCAGATGACACAACAGCTAGTAATAAAGAAATGTTGTTCTGGCCTACCAAAGTCAATAATGATGTAGTTGCCCTTCGCAGTTTAGGCAACAACAATTACTGCAAGAGGTTTACTACAACGTTATTAAGTTGCCTTAACGCCAATGACACTGGAATTAGCAGGTTCTCCCGGCTACAAGTTAAAGAGCTTGTTGTTTCAAGAAAAATTTCTAATGTTAAGTTTCACACTCGTGATGCTCGAATCTATGGCAAGAGTCTTGTCCCAATAGCCTCTGGATCTGCAACTAACAATAATGAACAAAAAACAGATGTGCAAGTCAATCTATCATATGTAGATGTCAAGAATAGTTCTTGGAACTCCACTTCCACAATAAAGTTGGGTGTTCCAATCACCATCAACTCTCCATTCGCGTTCCTTGTGGACGAAGGAGCATTCGAAACAATAGGAGAGTTTGAAGGATCCTATGAGTGGGGAGCAACTAAGGAATCAACGAGAGAAGTAGAGATTGAATACATAGTGGGTACTCTAGAAGGAAAGAGCAAGGTGACAGTCACATTGCTAGGAACAAGAGTTTCGACTGATATTCCATTTTCTTACACTCAGCATGACGTTCTTATGGATGGAAAAACAATTACTTACGACATGGATGATGGTCTATACACTTGCACTACTACTTTCAACTTCAAATACGAGACCAAAATAGAAAAGGTGTGATTATATCTACGTCGATGTTGCATCTACTGGTAAGTAATAAAAAATAAGTTGGGATGTTAGTCGTTGACATATCCAACACTGTCGTTAAATATTATGCTTGTATTAACTGTGTGTAAGGCTATAAAGTCTATGTTTAAAAAGCCTTACTTAATTGTACTTTTGTGTATTACGGGCTGTCTGTACTAAAAGTCCTAAAATAAATGAAATAACATTAATATTTTCTAGCTATCCTATAACAAGAATGACAATAGTAATCGTCACTTATGATAACATAAACAATTCTGTCACCTATAGATATATATACACAAATAATTTGCATTAGTATAGATCAATATCCTAAGTGCTAGAATAAACTTTTATTATTGAGTTATTTCATTACTAAAATTGGTTCTATTGAAATAAAAATTATTTAAATAAAAATATTTTTACAAAGAAAATTCATTTTTGTAAGTGATATTTCCGATGTTAATAAATAAATAAATAAATAAATTTTAATATTTTTTAACTAATTAAGGTGTAATCTATATGTTAGTCATTTTAAATTAATAAGTGAAATTTGTTGTTACATCTCCTGATGATGCTCTGATCATGGTCTCATCCATTTACTTATCACTATTTGGCGAAGACACAAATCCACAATTATCTACGCATAGAAATATGTCCCGAGACATATCGAAATACAAAAATATATTCACGAAAGAAAAGAAAATATATTTTATCTTTACTTGCAGGACAAAAATGAATAAAGAAAAAGATAGTTATTTTCTTTGGCATATTACGGACTTTTAACTTTTGATACCTGATGAGATTATAATATTTAAGTTTAACAAAAATACTAAAAATAGCAATATTTTAGCAAATATCACTCTTTATCTGCATAACTAATAAATTAATCAATATTTTAATTAATTTATTCGCATAAAAGTAAGTAGTTAATAAATCATAATCCATTTTACTCAAAAATTGATGAATAATAATTTTTAACTAAGCCATCATTTTTATTCAAGAAGTAATTACTTTAAAAATAGTGTTTCCAGAAAACGATTCAGTTAATTAAATTTATTCAATTTAATTATAAAACAGCGGATTAACTTTTAGTTAATGATTTTTATATTAAATTATTAGAAAAGTAAAAATAAATTTAATAATTATAAGTTATGAGATGAAATGCAAAAAATTAATATTAGGAAGTTATTTTAATTAAATAGAAACAAACAAAGGTAATTAATAATGCGTAATAAGGTTCATGCTCATTAGTGTCCAGTTTTGGACACGATAGGTATGCAAAATTCATAGCATTCAATTTAATTTATTTGTTTTACCTGCAACATTATTACTGAGCAGTCAAAAAGTATTTTGCTTTCGCTAAAAGGAAAATATATAAATTTTAGATATGAACAGAAAATGTCTAGTGGTAAAATAGGTAAGATATTTTTCTCTTTTAATATAAACCTTCTCTTTATATCTTATGCCAACTAAAAAAATTTAAATTATAAGTATAATTATTTAAGCATTAAAAAGTAGCTATAAAAATAAAATTACAAATTTAACTAAAAACACAAATTTTATAAAATTTTCATATTCATTTACAATATTTCTAAACTAGATTTAAAATATCAAATATATTTTTTTTACTAAAATCTAAGAGAATTATGCAATTCAAAACATCAAAGATGTGTCTTTAACTAAACAATATATACATTTTATTAACTAAAAATAAAACTTATCATAATTTCTATAAGTCTACATTAGTTACATATAAAAATTGATCCAAATGTACACACTGTATAAAAGAAATTCATCTTACATTTACACACTTGAAGAGGAAAAGTAAAAAGAAATTAATTAGTTGTAATATATATATATATATATAATATATGTTATAAAATGAAGATAAATGAGAGAAATTAATATTAGAAAGTTATTTTAATTACATAGAAACAAAAAAGGATAATTAATTATGGATCATAAGGTGCATGCATTTTAGTATCTAGTTTTGGACATGATAGATATGCAAAATCCATAGCATTCAATTCATTAGATACGTTTTACCTGCAATATTATTGTTGAGTAGCTAAAAAACATTTTATTATTACTAGAAGGAAAGTGTATAAATTTTTTATATGAACAGAAAATGTCTAGTGATAAAATAAGTTGAATATTTTTTACTATTAATATAAACATTCTCTTTATATCTTGAATATTGTACATGTATCATTAATTAAACTATAAATGTATTACTTAAGAATTAAAATTAACTATAAATATAAAATTACAAATTTAACTTCAAACACATTAAATTTTATAAAATTTTCATATTCATTCACAATATTCTTAAATTAAATTAAAAATATCAAAGACATTTTTCAGATTAAGACAAAAAGGAAAGAAAAAATGAAGAATCCATCCAAGGTTGCCATCCTCAATATATATAATTGTTCACTACTTGATTCATCTCTAGATAAACATCTCTCTCTCTCTCTCTCTCTCTCTATCTTCCTATCTCTCTCTCTCTCTCTCTCTCTGTATAACATGTCTCATACAAAAATTGAGAGTTCAGAACTCACTGGTTCCAAATACAACCATACATTGAACAAAATGAAGAGGCAAGTGCATCAAATCAAAATTCAAACGCTAAAGGATCACAAGCATCCAACATCTTCGATCAAGTACAGGAAATAGTTGGAGTAAGTATCGAAATATATATATGTGCAAAGGATTCAATATGTTTTTTTATAACTTATTAAAATGCTCCTTCTTGATACAGAAAAGGGTAAGGGAGTTCACTTCTGACGACCTCATTCCTCCCAAAACAAATCACCAGTACACAATTCGACAAAGAATCAAAGTGTAACGGCCCTGGAAATTTAAATGAAATGTATGTATTTAAAAATCTCAAATACGGAAGTGTAATAAAATTTTTGATTAACATCCCTTACACAATAACCAAAACGTACTCAAAACATAAATGAACAAACTAACTATAAGAGATACTCGAAATAAGAACTATAAATATAACTATGAAGTCTTTAGGCGTCTCTTTCGCCGTCTTCCTGAGGAACGGACTCGGGAACAACGTCTTCCTGATCTGAAATGGTTAAATAAGGAATGAGCTACACCAGTCTAGTAAAGACATCATTCTATCTCACCGCCACGGAAGTAAAGGTGGGTAGAAAACATAAATGACCAATGGAGCATAATTTATAACGAACTCGTTTATTAATATAAAAACCTTTACTATCCACTTACCTCGGTGAGATCCATGAAAAGAACATATGAAAGCAATAACATTATCATCATCATGAAATCATATAGCCTTTATAACATGATACTTATCACGGCTTTGCATTTCAATCATTAAACAATATATTTTCCTATTTTACCAGCCTACTAGTATCCATGGGGATCCATAGAGGGTCCCCGCTACCCGTGAACTATCAACATTACAACTTGATTCCAGAGCCGTCCCCATACCCCGTCCGGTATGGGTGCCAAAATTATGAACCTCAATACCCCGTCCGGTATGGGTGCCAAAACACATAAGGTCTCCATACCCCGTCCGGTATGAGAGACCACGTTCCCGGTAGGGTTCCCTACGGACCCGGTTCGTCCACCATCTCCCAGGATATCTAGTCAGGCTGTCCACATTATCCACTCATCAATTCACATAACCTTTTTACCTTTTTCCTTGATCTCAATCATCCAATCACACACAACATGTAAACCAGTAATTGACACCAAATAAGACAACACAGTATCGAGTTCACCATAATACAAATCATAATAAAAGGAACCATGATTCTTGCATACGAGACCATAACATAATTACATCAAACATCATATTGCATTTAATACTGAAAATTAGATCAAATACTAATAGACCAACACTGTATCAGACTCGGACTCCATTGGCAACTTTAATCAATTATGCATCTATAAAGTCACACAGTACAGTTTAATTATTTATTTAGCTTTAATACCGTGATAGGAAATAGGGTGAGGGGTCCTTACTTATTTCGGGGTCTGAATTCGACTATACAGTGCGCTTACAGGCTGTCCCTAATTTTCCTGAATTTTTTTCGAAAAATTGAAACGCACTACTGGTACCTGCACGTGTCCCAAAAAAATCTCAAATTAAACCTAGGGCCCCTTTCAGCCAATATCGAAATTCCGGCACGGCGGCTCCGCCGTGCTCCGGCAACGGTGATCCGCCTCGAGTTGGCTGTTTTCGACCGAATTCGGCCACACTTGCATCGGTCCCTGCGATAAAACAATCCTAGGGCCCTCGGTGGGCCAAAAAATATAAAAAATCGAAATTTACCGGCGGCGGTGCTCTCGTGTGCGGCGGCTCCTCCGGCGTGAGTCGCGTTTTGATGTTTGGTTTCGATCAACTTGTAGAGAAAAGAACGGTGATCATAGTGGTATAAAATTTGCATCGAAAGGAGGCCGGGAAGGGCCTCATCGGAGGCAAAAACAGAGGGGAGTCGCGGCGGCGCCGTTGGACTTCGATTGGGTTTTCTGGTCGTTTGGCCCGTGGTTTGGCTCCCGGTTTGGCCATAGGCGGACTCAGCATCGAAAAATGAGACAGAGGGAGAAAATTTACCTCGATCGGCGGTCGAAAACTTCCCCGGTGCGGCGGCGGGTGGCGGCGGCCGGCTCCTCCGGTGTCTGGTTCTTCTTCTCCGGTGAGGCATTGGCAGATAGGGTTTTGTGGTCAGGTGTGGGTGGGATTATTTATACCCTTTGCCTTTTAATCTCAACCGTCCATCAAGATTAAATCTGGACCGTCCGATCGCGATTTAATTAGCATTAAATCTGGGTCGTCCATCGCGATGCAATCTGGGCCGTTCGTGCCTGATTGAATCTGTGCCGTCTGTACGCATGAATCTGGGCCGTCTGTGTGCACGTTTGATCTGGGTCGTCCGTGCGCGCGGGAACGGATTTGGGCCGTCCGATCGCGCGCACGCGGATCGCCCACGTTGCCCGTCCCGTGTCAGCGTTTTCTTGCTACGCGACGTGTCCTGGTTGGCCGGGGCTGCTGACCGGGCCGCTGACGTGGCTGCTGACGTGGGTGCAACTTTTCTAAATTACGTTTTGACCATCGGTTTTCGATTTTCTTTTCAAAAACACCCCTAGAAGCCAAATTTTCACTCATTTTTTTCAAAATCAATTTCAATTAAATCCAAATAATATTTTTACCCAATTTTGTCATTATTATTATTTTTATTTTTATTAAATTAAATTAAATTAAAATCTAAAAAATTCAAATAAATAAAAATAAAAATAATAAGATAAAATAAGAAGAAAAAAAAAACACGGGTGTTACACAAAGGTTGGACTATAGAGCGACGGCAGTGTAACCATGAGATTTGATCCAGTAAGTCCTATTTATTTTTTGCAATTAACAAGTTTTTTCTAGAGCGTGCATCTAGAAATTAGAAAATTTATAGATGGTTACTCAAAAACTTTGATAACATTTACTTGATGTGTTACTACAGTATTTCGTCCATAGAGAATCACTGGGATTATTCCGATCAGCCCTGGAAGGCACAGACTTTATACTTTATGAGGTCTACCCAGACAAGCTAACTTTCAAGCCGAGGAAGAAAAGAGTAGAAGGGAGTAGTTCTGCACTGCCAGAAGGAGAATGGAGTAGTTGTGCGGTGCGGAAGAAGGTAGGCAGGCCAAGGAAAAATAAGGTGGATGGGAAACAAGGAAGTACTTCAGTAAGAAGGAAGGTTGGCAGGCTAAGGAAGTCGGTGGATTGGGAAAAAATGACTTCTTCTTTATGTTGTTTTCGAGTGCACATATATATATTGGGAATTATTAAAGTCACCATTAATTTTTTAATACTAAAATATTTTATGTGGATTTCTTTTATCTTTTTTGTTGTGCAGGTGAATGTGGTGAGGAAACCCAGGAAAAAGATGGAGAAAGAAAAGACTCCATCAGTGAGTGAAGTGTATATTATATACATATATACGTACATATATAAGCCGCTTAGTTAGAAATGAATATAATAGTTCCTCAATGTGTAAAATTTTTATTAAATATACTTGGTTTGCCTGTTAATTTACAGAAACCAATCAAAGAGGAAACGCACAAGGGGGTGGAAGGAGAGATGCCTTGTGTCATTGATGAAGTAGTTTGTTAACTTATAAGATTGAAATTGATATTTTTATTCCTGAGCAGATTATTGGATTTAACCTGATTTTGTGTAATTATGTAGATGATGAAGTGGTCGAAGACAAGATTCATGGATTCTGAAATGAAAGATATAGCAAATGACAATGATTTTGCTCAAGTAACTCATTTAACTTAATTATATAATATGTAGGTATTAGTATGTACATATAAAAATAGTCACATCAACTTAATTTTTTGGCACTTGTAGATGATGGGCGAGACAACAAGGAAGGAAAAGGGAAAGAGAAAGAGGATGGAAGAAGAGATTGATGTCGTTGTAATTAAACTAACTTTTCTGCACTATACATTTATAAATTTTATGGGTGAAATAATGTCGTCTCTTGTTTCTATATATGATGGTAAAGTTTGATAAATAGTTGAGTTGTTATATGATTGTGCTGCAAGTAATATAATTTTGTTCAGGAAGCAAAAAAGAATGTTGTTCTTGATGAGGCAAAAGGAAATATGGACAAACATAACTCAAAGTACAAGGCAAGAGGTGTATTCAAGGAGTACTATCATAAAATAAAAGAGAAGATGCCGAAGTCTAATAAGAAGAGTTATTTAGAAGAGCTGTTCATGATGATGTCGCAACAGTCAAATAAAGGCGTTGTGATCAATGACAAAAGCAACAAGAGAAATAATAATGAGGAACATCAAAAGATATACATTGCTGGTCTTTGTGGAAAAACCAGGAAGGATCTCTAATCCTTCTATCAATCTACACCTAGAACCGTCTGTAAGTCTCCCTTAACCAACAAATGGGTACTGATACAGAAAAGGTAAGGGAGTTGCGAGCGAAGGTGAAAGAAGAAGAGAATGAGGAGAAAGCACGCAAAGCAGCCAAGGCAGAACGGTTAGCTGCAGAAGGAGAAAACATTGCATATGAGGCCGTGGCAGCTGTCGCCATTTCTTTCAGAAGGCCTGATGAAGAAATTGTCCATCCTTACGAACCTAGTCAAATGGTGCTTCCACAATATGTATATATATGTGTATAGATATATATATATATATATCAATTTTTTTTTTAGGTTTTTTAGATTATAAATTAATGCGTGTAGGGGGACCAGCAGCAACCTAAGAAATGACAGGAATGTCCAGTAACAGGAAGAGCCACAGATTCTTTTACCCTTCAAGAGGATCTTCTGGTCTTAGCTACTGGTTAGTAAATTTTTCTCTCACTTAAATCTCTCATATAATCTTGTAGCTCAA
>NW_019014609.1:277400-298769 GCF_000150535.2 Carica papaya
ATAAAAAACTGCAAGCTGTTATACCCTGTAAAAAGATTTACCAGGGAGAATAAATTACTAAAAACACAAAGTATCTCAGCAGAAAGAAGCACATGTATGCTGATCACCCAATAATTTTATCAGAAAAGCTGAGGCTGCTTAGACTAGCATAATTAGATTCTAATCATAGCCAAACATATATAGCGTTAATCTTAAAAAACAGCCAATTATTACTAATTGATCCCCTTTTTCTCTTTTGGTAGAATCTTTAACTGTACTCGTAATATTGGAAATCCAGTGTTTTCTTACATTTGAAGAGGGTTTAGAGTTTAAGAATAGACAATCTCTCAACTGTTTAGGAGTAGCATAATGCAGGAGACAAACACCAATACAACCCATAACATACATAGAAAAAGTCATGTAGAACATGCTTTACCTTGCACCTAGGATCTTTTAATTCAGTTGGATTTAGAAGCTTCCCACAATTTTCACACTGATCTCCTCGGGCAGAGTCATAATTACACCCTTCAGTTGGACATGTGCCCTCCACAAGTCGGTCAGCTAAGAATTTCTTGCATGTATAACAGTAAAGCTGGAAAAAAAGAAGCAAGAATTCAAGTTAAAAAGCATAACACTTAATAGAGAATATGTATCAACATGGATGGCAACATTTTGATAGCAGGAATGCGAGGGCAGTAATACAGCTACGCAAGGAAAAAAGAGTAGAAGTCAGAGAGTATAACAAACCCTGCACCTGTTGCATTGTGTTCTCTGACAACCAGTTGTTCTCCAACAATTTTTTGAAAATTGCTTGGCAAACTTCTGTTTGCTGTGGGGTTGAAGTTCGTCCAAATTCATCAAAACTTATATCGAACCATTTGTATACATCTCTGTGAATAGCATGGTACCTGAAGACGCTCAAGTGAAAAGATACATACATTTGTCAAAGATTTGTACAAAGAATGACAAAGAAGGGGAAAAGGACACCGCAATAATATTCAAGTAGAACACGCCAAGCATAAACTAATTTGTTTGGTGGAATCAACCAGATAGTTCCGACAATTGAAGGAGCAAGTGAAAGTGAATCTAAAATCACAAATTTCAACCATATATTTGAGATATATGATGTAGATTTAAAAGCTAGTCATAGAATACACCACATCCTTGAATGCATGCCAATTACTTGTCTATAGTAGAACAAACCAAGGCATACAAGCATTAGGATGCTAAAAAAGACATACTTGTTGCAAATCTCTTTAGGCGTGCAATTCTCTTCCATGGCCTTCGTCTCAGTTGCTGTCCCATATTCATCAGTCCCACAAATATATATGGCATTGTACCCTCGAAGACGACAATACCTAGCAAACACATCTGCACTCAACACACCTGCCATAATACCAATAAAAAAATCCTCAACGCATTCAATTGCAGGCCCAAGAACAATCTCACACTTGAAAATTCACGGAACAAATTGCCCAAATTTACAAAAATGAAATAGAACCAAGAAATAAAATAAACTAATAGATAGAAATGTTACGTCAGTTCTCGAATCACAACAATACAAACATGCACATAAACAGATACACACATACATACATACGAATGATATAGATATCCAGATTCCATACAGAGAGAGTTAACGTACAGCCGATGATGTTGCCGAGATGGGGAACGTTGTTGACATAAGGCAAGGCGCTGGTTATCAGTATGTTTCTCTTGCCGGCGATCGGAAGCTTGGAGCTGCCCTTGCTATCTGAGATATCTCCCATGGTCGCAGTAACCTCCAAAACCAACAGAGAATCCAAACAATAACCGAAATGTTTGCTACCGCCTTGGTAGTAGAAATGGAATTTGTAGTTTGAAGATGGTTTGCTCTTCCTTTAGATGTAAGAGTTTTGGAGCTTCGCTCGAAAATCTCAACAATGAAAACGAGAGACAGGAATGAGGAGGAAGCTTAACGGGGAGGAAGGAGGCGCGCTGCTGGTTTTTTACTGGTAACCTAGTAAGAGTTCTTGTCTGATGATCATTGCCCTTATATTCCCCATAAAATTACAATACTACCCTCCCTCTTCTGAAACAGATTTTCTTTCTTTATTTTCAGACAACAAAGATTAAGGTTTGGATTTTTATAATATAATTATATCAGATCAGTTCATACATTCAACTCCATAATTAAATTTGTATTTTTAATTGTTAAAGAAAATTTAAAAAAAAAAATCTTAATGTGAATTTGAAACATTAAATTAATAATAGAATATAGTTTACATTTAAGTTTTATTACATTTATATTATATTTTTATTCTAATAATATTTTAAATCAAACTCAATTTTAAATTAAAGTGGAACGTTCTTATTTGTAAACATAAATTGATACATACAAAATGCATATTTAAAACATCATTTCATATATTAATAATCTAAAACAATTTTTCCAATCTAGCTTAATAAAATTTGTTTATGTTATTATAAATATTTTTAAGACACATATTACACTATATACATTATTCATTTTAATGAATATGCTAATTCTTCAATAACAAATTTTATGTGCACCTATGTAATCTTTATAATTTTATTTAACCTAATGTGTAATATGTATAGAAATTTATGGCATCGTTACTATATATTATGAACTTTGTATAAACTTTGTCAATGAGCGGATGTAATGAGTATATATTTTAGGTTAATTTTATTTCAAATTTTAAACTTATTAAATATAGATATTAATATAATTAAATTCCCTAGTATAGTAACTTAAATTAAAATAAGTTTTAACATATTTATTATATTTTTTAATAAAATAAATATTTTATAATGATTAAATTTTTTAATTTTAATAATCACAATAAATTAAAAACTTATCATAATTTTTAAATTTTTTAAAGAAAATATATAATTAAGTTATAAATTTTAATTAAGATATAACTATTTTTTGCAGTATTTCGTAATGAAATTAAATATTTTTCTCATTATTCCTCCCTCTTGTTGAGATGAATAAAAAAAAAAAGAAATTCATGTTGGATTTTTGCCTCTTATTCACTTTTTTTTTTTTTTTTAAGAAACAATCTTTTATGATGGTTAAAGCTGACATGAAAACTCGAAAAAAAAAAAAAAAAGAGTCGATCTCGCGGTACAATGAGTATGTCTTGTCTCAGCTCCAATAGATTAGAGTGTTGTCACTACTTTTTCGAGGGTACCTGATTCTTGTGCATTATGAATGAGATACTGCAAAACTGTTCTGCATGCTAACAACTCTGTTAGAAGCAGCGAGCGGGCAGATCATCTACTCGACCATTCAGATATTTCTACCAGAATCTTCCCTGATGAGTCCCTAATGAATACAACAAAACCAGCCAAGGACTCGGCTTCAAACCACGAGCCGTCTATGTTGCATTTCCAGAAACCTCTGGCAGGGGCTTGCCACCCTGCTTGGCTAGGCGGGTGTTGGTGAGGGAGCGCACGCACACACACACACACACGGTGTCGGAGCTGTTATTCACTTCTTTGGAGCAAACAAATATGTATCTTTACTTGCACACTCAAATTGAAAGTATAAAATTGGTTTGGTTTAATATAATATCTAATAACAGAGAGTAAAGACAATTGATTAACTCCATAAGACAAAATATTATTAAAAATAGTATGAAATATAGTTAAGAAAAGTTACCTAAAAAATAAATTACACTACTTTAAACTAATATCGGGTGAGTCTCATTACATGAAAATACTTTAAAAAGTACTATAATATATTTTAATTATTTACAGAGAATTAATAAATTTTCAAAGTAGATTGTAAATTACAGCGTATTTATTTCAAAGTATTTATCATAATTAGTCGAGTAGACAATTGGAAGCATTTCAACAGGAAAAAATTATTATCATTTATTTATGATTAGATTAATTGTTTTGTAATACAATAATGGGTAACTAAGAATGTCAAAATTATAATCATCTCTTGACAGGTTTCAATACCAGTTAGGTAAAGAAGCATTCTGCAAAAATCTCCGCAAAATTACTTTAGAAAGTTCTTTGGTATCTAAGCCAGAGAAATATAAAATAGTAAACAGCAGTGAACCAATTTTATACAATAAGAATGCTTTGAAGAATAGGATCATCCTATTCTATACAACATTATAAGATAAGGGAAACAACTTTATTTACCATCTTATGTTCCGAAAGTAAAGCTAAGAAACTTTTAATTAGTTGTTTTTGAGATTTGCCTTAATGCATTCACGATCTCCTCTGCCAAAGATTCACTCTTAATGGAAGTAACCAGAGGACTCTCAGCAGGGACAATGTCATCTTTTAGGTCTGTGGCTCTTAGCAATTCTTCAGAACCTTTCTCCACTAACCCTTTAATGATCAGCGTCTTATGAGTCCCGGATATCAGCTCCTCATGATCAGTATCGCCACTTTCGCCAAGAATTACGTACATGTTTGCAACGCTCAATCTCCAACGTACAAAAAAGTACCTGAAATTCACAAGTGAAATGAAACATAAGCCAAGAAGATTGAAAATGTTGGATAACTCTTGTTAAATACCATATAATTTTGAATAAGAATCTATTTTATTGAATACAACTACTTGATCTTATATTTGACATAAAGACTTAGCAAAAAAAGTACAAAAGAGCTGGGGTTTTAGGATGATGATACCTGAGTGCTTGTGCTCGAGATGCAAGGAGAGGGACGATTTGCATTCTCGTTGAGTTCCTGCAATACATTGGATGACAACGGAGGCCCCTCATCCGAAGCTTCTGCCTCAAGTCATCTACTCTCTTAACCTGTAAAACCAATTTACCATAAGAAACCAGCCAGTAATTTACAACATTATCAATTATGCAACCAAATATTTCTATGTATCTACCTTACTATGATCCTTTATCAAATACGCTATACAATGGGCGTTACTAGACTTTTCATCTTCCTGAATAGGACTGACAGAATCTTTAGCTTTGTGTTCCCCTTCAGGTGTATTCATTAGCTTCCAAATGGTTTTCTTTAGACCTTCACAGCCCCAACGGTACTCAATATGTGATGCATAATCTGGATCGGGAAATAGCTTTCCATCTTCATCAGTATAAACACCTGGATAATACACTTCACTCCCACTGCTACAGATCAAAGCATCAAATTCACTCACTTGAATCTTTGCTGATGTCAAAAACTCCACTATTTCCGAAACAGGCATAGCAGTAGATATAGCAAAACCGGAGACTCGAGCAATTTGGGGGTCCAATCTAACAGCCTTAATTATATTCTGCACTGTGGGAATCATCTTCTTATCCGGAGACCCATGGCTATCATAGCAATCAAGTGTTATAACTATCAACCTACGTCTCCTTCTCAACGTGGGATACTTGCTAGCCATGTTTTCAAGATGTTTCTTTCCTGATTCTGTTTTTGGTTCAGATTCTGAATTCTTAATCTTGCTTAGAACATGTTTAACTCGGTCTTGCAGCTCAGGATCACCAGTTGATGTAGCTGTATAGTCGAGAGATCCATTAAGTGAAGGCTTGTCTCCATCAACTGAGAGCCTAAGTGAGATATCTTGTACATCTTTAAGCGAGTCATTAAGGGATGACTCTTCAGCAGCCTCATCTTCTGGGGTATCAGTTTGCCATTGTGGGTGCCTCATTCGAAAGGCTGCTACCCTAGTCAAGTAACTACGACAATGCTCAGGCCATGAGAAGAGATGTATGTTCTTCCAACCATTTTTCCTGCAATCATGCCATAAGTTTTTCTCCGATACCAACTTAAGCAGTGCATTGGCAATTGCTTCTTGATCATGAGGGTCTACAAGCAGGCCATTGTTTAGTGCCTGCAAATCATAACCAAAAATAACAGGAGGTTAAGAAATGAAGTCCTTCTACTTATCTCCCATATATTTAATCATTTATTCTTAAATGTTCCGGGAGTAGCCAAGATATTCGTTTACCCGATGGATGTCAACTGGTCCGCCATTCTTAGTAGCTACCATTGGAAGCCCATGAGCTGCTGCCTACATGAGAGAAATATGGACAAAAATTTCATTATTTGGAGTAAAAAAAGATGAGATCTGATCTCAAATAAAAACAAACCTCAATCAATGTAAGCCCAAAGGGTTCAACCAATGCCGGATTTATGAAAACTCCCTGCCATATCTCAATCTTTTCAGTAAAATCATCAATCTAAAACCTTATAACAAGTACAAGTATGAAGCTCAATGGACCTTTGTTTTTGCTGCAAGGCGGTATATATCTGGAACATCAGCTTGCTTGTGATGCTTAGGGTAAGCCACTAGCCCATAGAGGTCATACTTATCGATCATTTTCAGTACTGTTGTGAGCACACTAGCATTTCCCCCAGACATCTCATCTATATCATCCCTATTTCCCATTATAAGGGTCTGGACAAAAGCATATAATTAGCTGGGTTTAGAATTTATCATGTGCGTAATCTTAATGGCTAAATTTCAGATTTCAGAAGAAACCATACAAGATTTGCAAGTTCTCGCAAGGGACGACAATCTCCAAAAGCTTTCAACAGAGTGGTTATGTTCTTCTTCGGATCAGCTCTCGATAAGGCCAAGATCATTGGCTTGTGAGGATTGGTAAGAAACCTCATAACCTGAAGAACATAAGATAAAAGAAAAAGACTAGTAATTTAGCAACAAGATTTTATTGTCATATAGGATAAAAATGAGAGAAATACACTCACTTCAGACCATATTGCTGGAACTGCTTTCGGGGAAGATCCATCTGCACCACTAGTTGGTGTTGTAAGTTCCCCATCGAACTCTGGGGTATCTTCTTGAACAACAACATTGCTGAAGTCCATGCCAGGAGGAATAACCTGGAAATCAGAAATTAAACTCTCTTTATATATGAATAATTCATTCAAATCATATGATGTTTACAGGATGATTCCAACCATATATAAACATGTGATTCTAACTTCTGAGAATCAAATTGTGGCATGAATTTGGAACATTCTCAACCATTCTTCCATATGCTAATTCCCTAAAGGAAAAGTGCTCTATGTATGAACAATCCACAAACAGAAAGAAATGACATACCCACATCCTTGGCATGTAACGGCCATGGCAATTAACCCCACGTCTTGAACGAGCTCGTAAAACTTTCTCAAGCTTGACATCAAATCCATCATAAAGTCCCCACTGTTCTTCTATCTCCTGTCTGGTACTAGTGATAACAAGTTCTGCAGCATCCAGAGAAAGCTCTTCTGCTTCAATCCTCCGCATAATCTTATATGTCGAATTGATGTCCTCCTTCGACTGTCGTCCCTGCTTAAGAAGCTGCTCAAGCTTGTTTCTCCCTAGTGAATGTCCAGTTAAAACCATTGGTACATTTAAAGCACCAGATAGAAGAGCTGCACTGTCCCCTGCATCAGCATAATGACCATGAATAACATAAGGCCATACCGGCTGCCCTTTACCAATTTGTTCACCCAAAACTTTTGACATGTTAAGGATGTGAGCTAGAGCTCCATCAACAAATTCTTGAATGTAAGGCCAAAGTAGCTCTTTTCGTAGATATTTATCGCGTGGTCCGAAAGGAATCCTAATAATATATGCCCCACTGCTTTCCCCAACTTCATTGCCATCTGCATCTTCAGGTCCTGCACTTAACATCTCGGTAGGCTCACCATAGCTCCAATCAACTTCAGGTGAGCAGATTTGACGAGTGAAAAGTCTACTCTATACACTCCAGGCATTCTCGCAAGTGCTCGAGCAAGCTCTACTACATATTTTACCTGAAAAGTTTTTCAACAAAACAAGGAAAACCTGTTTAATAGGGAAAAGTAAGTACTAGCCAATCATTCATATGTCTCAGAATGCATTATACCTGTCCACCAGTGTCCGAGTCCCGACCTAGTTCCATATTTTCGCCCCGGACCAGACCATGCAAACTAGCAATAAAGAAGAAATGAAACAGTTTATTACTATTGATGTGACTTGATTATATATATGTATACATACTGAAAAATATTTTGTGTATATACTGAAAAATATTATGGAGAAAAATCTTAATTTGTCTATATAAAAGTATACGACTTTATTGTTGATGCACTCTCAATTTTCATCATAATAAAATATTTCTTCTTGATCTTACTCATGAATGTAAGCATATTTGTCAAACTACGTCAATCTTATATTTCTTATTTTGTTTATTGCTTCGTGTAATTGTGTATATATTGGGAATCTATTTTCTCAACGATTACAATACAGAAAATGGATTGTGCTCAAAGTAAATTATCTTAAGAATCCATGTGGCCGCACATATTGCATAAAGATCAACTCTGGATGACAATATAGTTGGAGATGAGCTTTGAATTTCAGGATTCTTGACAAGATTTCTTGTTTAATAAATTGAACCATGTTATTAGACAATAAGCTTAGCATATTATGATGATACATAATATATTATTATATAGTCCTATAAGAAGCAATACCTGATGAGAACGATGTAAAGCTTCTTTTCTTTCTTGTCATCAGACCATACTTCCACATTGGAAAAATTGCGCTGCAACCTCTTTCTTGGGGTCTCAGATTGTACTATTTCCCCAACGCCATCCCCCTTCTCGCCTTCGGAGAGGTCTTCGGACATATCTTCCGTTGCATCTCGACGCCCTTGCTCCCATTCCCGTCTCCGATCCGACAACCTTTGTGACTCTTCCCACTCCAACTATATGCATAAAGGACTAACACACTTTAATCTTCATAACTTTTCATCTTTCAATTTACTATTGGCATAAAAGGACTTATCTATCTACTTCAAACTTCTCATCTTTCAATTTTGATTGATTTAACTTTGTTTGAAAACTATCCAATACAAAATTTTCAATCTTAATCATTCTTGTAAATTATCAATGGCCTGGAAATTATGGGTTTCAGCATATGACCCCCAAGAAAATGAACATATATATACAGGAGATTACTGTGCAAATGGACCTTCAATTTTTCATCGGCTAACTTTTAATCAAAAGAATTATAAGGAAGAGAAGAACAAACTCCATATAGAAAAAGAAGTAGAAGGTCAAAGCAACCAGCCATTTACTGAGAATACTATAAAATATTCACAATCACCAAATTGGTATGTAAATGTATACACCTAATACATATTCAAGAAATATATACATGCACCCTTCTATTGGTACAGGCATATATAGAGTAGCAATAACTGTATAGAAACATATTTATACACAAACAACCAGAAAACAGAGTTACACACACACACATATATATAGAGAGAGAGACAAAGGGGGGAAGAGAGATGAATACATGAGCACCTGCTTCTTCTTGCGGGTGAGATGCCATATGCGCCAGCACATGTTCTCGAGGCGAGAGCTGCGCTCGCGGGAGTTCCGAGTAGCAACCACCTTAATCCATGTTCTATGGAGATCAGTCTCGTCAACCCCTGTCACCACCTCCTCAACGAAATACTTAGTGGGATTGAAATGGCCGCCTTCCCTCAGATTCACCGGCGCCGGCTTCTGTTCTTCTATGGCCGATGCTCCGCTGTCCAGAATGGCTTCCAAGTACCCATTTATCCACTCGTTCCCCGCCATTTTCTTTTATTTTCCCTGTTAGTTAATTCAACATGTACACCAGAGAGAGTTTTCTCTGTGTTTTAACGGCTGAAAGGAAAAAGAAGAAAGTAGTTTTTTTATAAGCATGCAAATCCTGTCAGTTTATGAGAAAAAAGAAAGCTTTTTGATGTGGGGATCCCAAGAAAAAGCACATAAGAATTTGTAAAAGGAGAATCAGCAAAAAATAGGTAATAATTATTGGGTTTTTTTAGTTTATAAAGGAAAAGAAAAATGGAGAAAATGGTAAAAGAACAAAGAGTAGAATTAGAGTAAATAGAGAGACGTGTCAAGAAGAGGTCGAAAGTAGAGTTTACAGGTCGAGAGAAGATTGGTGGGAGAAGGAGAAAGAGCGGCCCTTTCAAGATTGTCCGCTTCCAATGCGAGCTTACCGCTTTCCTTCACTTTCTCTCGCTTTGTCTTCAGCTCTCTCTCCTCCTTTCATTCCTCCTCTCTCTCTCTCTCCACCTTCAAATCCATCATAATAATATCAATATATATATGTATATACATGCATTTGTATTTGTGTGTGCGTGTGTATATTATTATGTATGCATGTATTTCGTTAACCTTTTTACATTCATATATTAATATTCAACTCACTCTCTCATTCAAACATGCATAGATGAGAAATGATTTTTTTTTTTTTTCAAATAAATATATGTGTATATGTTTAAACTTCATGATTTCTGCTTGGAGTTAATTTCATCTATATAAATATTCTAGATTCAGTTTTATCCAAATATATCTAAAAGATTTTCTTACAACAGAAATCTATTATCTATAATTTGAACACCGGTATATACACACACACACATATACATATATCAATATCATGCATTAGTGATATTTTCTGTTTTCTTTCACAACTTATTTCTTTTTTACTAATTAAAGGAATTAGTTTATATCTAATATAAAGTATAGAAAATAGAATTGCCTAATTAAGAAGGGTTTTGAAAATTGAAGAACCATAAATCTGCATGGACGACGGGTTGTGAAATATGCAATTACATTATTATTTTAGATTGTAATGCCTGTATATGTATACACACACATATATATATATTATGTCATTTCTCTAATGAATATTTGGTCAGGATTCTAGCATTGCTCGTGCCGCTAAAACACAGAATTTGATAAGAGAGAAAATACATAAGATGAATAATATTTTTAATATTTTAATTTTATATTTTCTTGATTTATTAATTTAGTTTTTTTAAAATAGAAATATAATATTGATTTATTTATAAATTATGTAAATATTTTTTTTACAAAAAGGGCAGATCACATCCAGCTTCTAAAAAGAGAAGAGAGAAAAATGAACTTTTGAGGGTTTTGTCATGATGTGCATGTGATATTTAAAGACAAAGTAGAATACCACATAAAAATGTGAATCTTTTACTCCACCATCATATCTTCTTATTGGTAGTATATTAGGATGTGATAATAGTTCATTCTTTTCAGTAACGTATAGCAAAATATTTAATATATCTATAACGACAAATTTATTTTTAATAATTGGTAGTACTGATAATTATTTAATTAAATTGTTAATACGTTATTTTCTATTATATGTTCGAATTAGATAATACTCGAATTTGTGTATATTTTAAATTTTACTTTAAATATAAAAAAATTATGATACATGTGCTTGCGTGCGCGCGAGTGTATGTGTGTGTGTCTAATAATGTAAAGTACAAGTGAATTAGACATAATATAACTATCATGCAAATTATTTTTTATGTCAAGATATTGTAAATCCGATATTTTTTGTTTTGCACATAAAAAACTATACATATATAATACTATTTTTTTTTCATAAGATGATGTGGGTTCGAGTTATATAATATTATCATATGTACGTATTTTAAATTTTAAAAAATTAGGGTGGTAATAAAGCTACGAGTGAAGTATAATGTGATAATTAAGATGTAAATAAAAATTTAAACAATCATTGTCAAGAAGAAGATGGTATATGGCATATATAGAAAACAAATGTTATTAATGTATGAATGTATGTTTCTTGTATATGTATATATAGATAGATGCTTAAGTATGTGGCAAGAGATGGCACAATCCCAGCTGTGGTAACCAGGATCAACCAAACTTTATCTAATCTTTGACACAAACCATATTTTGTTTAAACAGATGAAAGCTTTTTCACACAAGTAGCTTTCTGGTTTTGTTAGGCAGTGCAATTATTTTAGGAACACCACCAATGTGGCCTCAGCATCCAAACAAAAATATGGGAGTGCGCATCCACACACACTTTCATTTTATGTCCTACCCATCACTCCTTCTATAATTATATATATATATATATATATATATATATATATACGCACATAATGCATGGAACTGCCAGCTGCTGAATTATTCAGAAAGAAACCATTCTTAAGGGTTCTCCATTCACATGGTTGTCCTTTTCAACTTTGGCTACCAAATTAAAGTCTTTATTTGCAGAAATCCAGACTAAGATCACTAGGGCTTATTTATTCTTTATGTATGCAAATATGGTGATTTGAAAGTTTAATTAAGTTAATCGTCAGACTTAATTCGTACCATGCAAACGTGGTACTTCTCCTTAGTACTTTAGGAGCTTAGTGAGTTTAATTAGGCCAATGTCACAATTAATTGGTTATAATTTATAATTTATTAAAATATGATAAATTAAATGATTTTACATGTACTTAAATTTTTATTAAAATTTATAAATTTGTGCTGACCATTATTGTAACGATCAACTTTTTTCGTTGAAAAATAAGCGTTATTCCGCATACACAACCTGATAAATTTGCGCAGCACTAAATTAAAACTTAAGATTCAATCATTCTCTATACATAATTATAAGTCATGAGTTTTACAAAATTCTTTACATTACATCGCTATAATATAATTAAACTGACTTCACAATATGAACTCTCACTGTTCCTAAAAGTTCTTCAAAATCTTTCTTCAACCTTGAACTTACTCATAATTTGGATTAATTTGCATTTGGGGGGAGGGAAGGGTATGAATTGGGGTGAGTTCCACGGACTCAGTAAGAAAAATAAACAGTACACAAAAAAAAAACATGCGCACATTTAATCATCAAATCTTTTAAATCTGTTCATTCAGTAAACATTCTAAATTCCTTATTATTAATTCGGTATTTCAGTATCGTATCCTTTACTCATGACTTCCTATTTCTTCATATCAGTTTATATCTTATTAAAAATAGTTTCACTGCGAGATGTTGTTTCCGCCGGAATCAATGAAGGCAGTAAGGATCTCATCTACCACGTGAATATGTTACAATTCAGTTTATAGTACTCAATTTGCAGTGCACAGTATACAGTTCATAATTCTTATTGCTTTGTCACGTCTGGCTAAAGCTATATCCACGGGTAAGGTTCTCCACAGTCACACATTAAAATGCTACACACACACACACCCCTTTCCTTGGTGATACCAGCTAAACGAATTTTCTCATCTTTTAAAGATTCTTATGTTATTCCTTTACTAATCATGTTTATCACTAGATGACCTACTCATGCATGTACCTACATATACATTATATGTATTATACATGAACATGCCTACACAATAACCATAATATATACATCTTATATACACGGCCATCGATTTAAATAAATAAATATATATATATATATATATATATATATATATATACACACAACACATATAACATAGATATACTTTTATATATACACAACACATATATGTATTCCATAGCATGCATATACAAGTTATTCATTCGTATCCTTTACCAGTATACATAAATACATCATACAACATACAATTAAATATATATATATATACGTACATCATGCACACATATAACTCAGTAATTAGATTGCACAAAATCTGCATATACGCACTAGTGACAATATGCATACATAACATAAATCATATACAACACCGTATGTAACACCCCAATTATTATTATTATTATTATTAGTATTATTTTATTTTGATTTTTTGTAATTTTTATATGAATATATGAATTTTTATATAGTTTTAATTTAGTTTAATTTAATTAAATAGAAATAATAATAATAATAATAATAATAATGGGTAAAATTATTTTAGGGATTTAATTGAAAGTAATTTTGAAAAAAAAAAGGTGAAAATTTGGGTTCTGAGGGTATTTTTGAAAGAAAATTTGAAAACTGGAGGTCAAAACTTAATTTAGAAAAATTGTGTCACGTCAGCTGCCCGATCAGCAACCCCGGCCAACCAGAACGCGCCACGTGGCAGAGACGCTGACACGGGAGGCCACACAAAAGGGAGCCATGAGGGCAATCTGCGTGCGCACGACGGACGACTCATATTAAAAGCACGCACGGACAGCCCAGATTGCATGCGTATGGACGTCATAGATTGAATCGTGCACGGCGGTCCAGATTCATTTACTTTTTAATCGCGATCGGACAGTTCAGATTAAATCGCGATGGACGGCTCATATTAAAAGCGGAAGGTTATAAATAATCTCATCCACACTCAAACCCAAACCCTAGTCACCATAGCCCTCGCCGGAGAAGACAACCCAGCCGCTGGGGAGCCGACCGCCGCCACCTGTCGCCACACCAGAGCACTTTTAGGCCGCCAAACGAGGTAAAAATTCTCCCCTTGGCTCGTTTTTCCATGCTGAACCTCTATGTGGTCAAATCGGAGCCAAACCACCGGCTGATTGGCCAGAAAACACCGCCGAAGTCCAGCGGCACTGCCGCAGGTTTCTTTGATTTTTGCCTCCGATGAGGCCCTTCCCGGTTCCCGTTCGATGTAATTTTTATACCACTGTGACCACCGTCCTTTTCTCTACAGGTTGGTCGGAGCAAAACACCAAATCACAACTCGTGCCGGAGGAACTGCCGTACCCAAGAGCTTCCTTGTCGGTAAGTCTCGGTTTTCTGAATTTTTTTGGCCCAATGAAAGCCCTAGGGGTGTTTTATCACAAGAACCAATGCAAGTTTGGCCGAATTCGGCCGAAAACAGCTGGAAACGGCCAACCCAAGGCAGATCGCCGTCGTGCCGGAATTCTGAAATTGGTCGAAAGGGCCCTGGGTTTGATTTGAGGTTTTTTTTTGGGGACATGTGCATGTACCGGAAGTGTATTTCAGTTTTCGAAAAAAAATTAATGGAATCTAGGGACTGCCCGAAGGCGCGGTGAGAACTCGATTTCAGACTCCGAAACAAGTAAGGATCCATCACCCTATTTCCTATCACGACATTAAAGCTTAATACATGATAAAGTGGTATTTTATGAATTAATAGATATGTATAATTAATTAAGATTGCTAATGGAGCCCGAAACTGATGTATTTTTTGGTCATGTATTGTTTGATTTATTTTACAGTTTTGAATACAATATGGTACCTGATGTGTTTATTATATGGTTTCGTATGCATGAATCACAGTTTCATATATTATGGTTTGAATTATTGTGAACCCGATGTTGTGTGGCTTTATTTGGTGTCCATTACTAGTTTACGTGTTTATGTTTGATTGGATAATTGAAATTAAGAAAAATGAAAAAAAGTATGTGAATTGATAAATGGATAATGTCGACAGCCTAACTAGATATCCCTAGGAGATGGTGGACGGACCGGATCCATAGGAAACCCTACCGGGAACGTGATCTCTCATATCGGACGGGGTATGGAGACTTTATGTGTTTTGGCGCCCATACCGGACGAGGTATGGGAACGACCCATTTCACCCTCATACCGGACGGGGTATTGAGGTTTATGGTTTTGGCGCCCATACTGGACGGGGTATGGGGACGACCATAGAATTAAGTTATTAATATGAATGGTTCACGTGTAGCGGGTACCCCCTATGGATCCCCATGGATACTAGTAGGCTGATAAAAGAGAAAATTTGTTGCCTGATGATTGAAATACAAAAGTATGACATGTACTATGATATAGATTATGTATGAATTCATGATATTTATGATGTTATTGTTTCTTATAAGTTGTTTTCATGAATCTCAATGAGGTAAGTGGACAGTAAAGATTTTTATTATTGATAAATGAGTTTGTTATAAATTATGCTATATTGGTCATTTTTGTTTTCTACCAACCTTTCTTTCTGTGACAGTGAGATAGTGTGATGTCTTTACTGGGCTAATGTAGCTCATTCCTTACTTAACCATTTCAGATCAGGATGACTTGGTTCCCGAGCCCGTTCTGCAGGAAAACGGCGAGTAGAAGCATAAGAATTTATTAGTTTTTTTAAAAGTATTCATTCATAGTATTTTCTTTAGTTAGTTTATTCTTTCATACATACTGGTTATTGTGTAAGGGATGTTAATCATAATCTATTTTATTTCGCTTCCGTACTTAGAATAAATTTATACATTTCCTTTTAATTTCTGGGGCCGTTACATATCTCCAATCGTATGCAATTGCACACACACATAATGAATTCGTGAAAATTACGTTAGAAAATTTATAATTTGCACGGTTTGTAAATAGTTCATTTTAACGAAAAATAAAGTTTTATAAAAACATGAGGGTCTCTGAATGAGACTAACTCAATCCCTTACCTATAGTCGAATCGAAAGGTGTCAGAATCCTTATTAACTTGGGTCTACACTCTTCTCTAAATCTAGTATTGTTTAGATAATTCTCTCGTTTACAAATAGAAAACATAGGGGTTAATGATAGACACTTGTAGAAATAATTAAAATACAAAAAGGGGATCGAATTTTACCGTAGTGCGATTTCAGTCACAGGAATCGCCACACGCCACCATACGCATGTCCTTGGTTCACCATGCACTGCCGACGGAGCATCACAATCGCCACACACGTCGCCGCCGGAACCAGCACGCGCCACTAGAACCATCCATGTGCCGCCATGCTTCGGCCAAAACCCATCATAGAATGAGCAGTGCACGCAGATTCGGCCTGAATATGGCGGAATCACACTAAAAAAGGGTGTGGATGCGCGAAACCACGTCTAGCCACTGCGGTGGTTCACCCTCGTCTCTGCACCCATCGTGTGTTAACTTTCTCCAGCCTTCTAGTTATTGGTCATGTCATACCGCATGCCGCACATACCAAACCCGCCTCATCGTCGGTTTATTCTGTTACCTCCTGCTGTCCCTCTTTCTCTCTCTGCTTGTCTCTCTTCGCGACTCACTCCCTCTCTCTCTCTACTCGTTTGGCTATGTTTCTCTCTCCTTTTCGATTTGTTCTTTTTTTTCTTTAATAGGTGGGAAGATAAAGAGCCCTGCATGCCTCTTCTTCCTTCTTCTTCGGTGTGCAGGTCCCGACTTATTCTTCATCTTCTTTGGCGGCCAGAGGTGTACACGCCTCTAGTTGCCCTAATTTTTTTTATTCTTTTTCTATCACCAAAACGATGTCGTTTTAATACTCTCAAAACGGCATCGTTTTCACCACCATATATTTTTCCGTCATTCATATCAAAACGATGTTGTTTTTGGATTTTCCAAAACGATGTCGTTTTGACTTTTACTGCTTCTAAGAAACAGATGAGTTGGATTTGATTCTCTCGAACCGAGTTATTATAATTATACTATCATTAATTTAAATGATGTTAAAAATTTATAAACATGCCAGTGATTAATTCATTTTATTTTATTTAATTTTAAATTCAAATTAACTTAAATTGCAAACTTATATTTTCACCATTGAAAGCCCATTTTAGTGTCTTGAATTTAGCCCTATTTTTAAATCTTAATCCAAACTATTTAAGCCTACACGACAAATTGTTTAAGCCCATTTTCTTTCCTTTGATGATGACGTTTAGAAACGAGTTGTTGCTTATTTTCGACCGGTTGCTAAGGGATAAGAAAGGGAGAAACTTGGTTACAAATTGTTATTATATTATATTATATATGTATTTATATTTTATTAAATTGAAATTTACACAACTCAATATAATGAATGTAATCATATATTTAGATAGTTTCTATATTTATTTAAAAAATTGCAATTTTGATAATAATACAAGCAAATTATTCTTTGTTATCTTAAAAATAAGCTACGTTCGTATAAGAATAATCATAAAATAAATATTATAATTGCCTATAATAGTTTAAATTTCTTAGAATATTTCACTTTAACAAATTTTCAATTATGTAGTTCATATAAACAAGTAAATTTTGATTAATGAATGATATTATAAATATTCCACTTTATTTGTTATTATTTTTATTTACAATTTGAATATTGATTGCATAACTACACTATCAACCCAAAAAAACATCCACAATTCTCTCTCTCTCATACAAAATTTTAGGTTATATTTGTTATTATAGATAGAGTATAGAATGAGGTAAATAAGACTCTTTTATTATATCTTTTAAATATTTGATAATTAAATTTTTTATGATTAAATCATTGTATATTGCATATTGAATAGTGTTATTTTAATAATATAAACTATTACAAAATTTATTTTTAAAAAGTAACGACAAACGGTAAAAAAAAAATATACTTTTAATTTTTTTTTTCAACATCGATTACTTAATAATAATATCACATTTGGCATTATGATAACAATGATTTATATTGTAATTATCATCGTTATAACAATTATTATTATTTTTATTAGTGTCATCATTGTTATTGCTGTAATTGTCATTTACATTGTTACTATCATTACTATCGTATTCTCTTACAAATATTATTATTTTTACTATTAACCTTATAAGCATCACTACCTTATCCACCCAGACCATCACATCATATTAGTTTTTGTTATCATTGATGTAGCGCCCGGAAAGGGGAAGAAAAAAAAAAAAAGCCACGTCGGCAGCCACGTCAGCAGGCCCGGTCAGCAGTCCCGGCCAACCGGGACCTGCCACGTGGCAAGACCACGTCGTTCCGAAACGGGCCACGTTGGCGATCCGTGTAGGCGTGATCGGACGGCCTAGATCAAGCGTGCGATCGGACGACCCAGATTTAATCGCACGGACGGCCCAGATTTAATCAAAAACGGACGACCCAGATTAAAACAAAATGGACGGCTGAGATCAAAAGGCAAAAGGTTATAAATAGAACCCCCACACCAGACCACAAACCCTAGCCGCCTGCCGCTCGCCGGAGAAGACGAACCAGAAGCCGGCCGCGGCCACCCGCCGCCGCACCGGAGGGATTTCCGACCGCCGATCGAGGTAAATTTCATACCCCCGACTCGTTTTTCCACGCCGATTTCCCCAGTGGCCAAATCGGAGCCAAAATCCCGGCCAAACGGCCGGAAAACACGGCCGAAAGCCAGCGGCGCCGCCGCGCCCCTTCTCAGTTTTTGCCTCCGATGAGGCCCTTCCCGGCCTCCGTTTAATGCAATTTTTATATCACCGTGATCACCATTCTTTTCTCTACAGGTTGATCGAAGCTGAATCACCAAAACACGAACTTCACCAGAGAGCCGCCGCACCCGAGAGCACCGCCGCCGGTAAGCTTCGGTTTTCCGTAAATTTTCGGCCCCCCGAGGGCCGTAGGGTTGTTTTATCGCAGGAACCAATGCGAGTGTGGCCGAATTCGGCCGAAAACGGCCAACCCGAGGCAAACCGCCGCCGCAAGCGGCGGCGCCGTCGCCGGAGTTGCGATTTGGGCCGAAAGGGGCCCTGGGCCTAATTTGGGATTTTTTTTGAAACACGTGCAGGTACCAGTAGTGCGTTTCAGTTCTCCGAGAAAAATTCAGGGAAAATTAGGGACAGCCTGTAGGCGCACTGTGAAGCCGTGTTCGGACCCCGAAACGAGTAAGGACCCCTCACCCTATTTCCTATCACGGTTTTAAAGTTCAATAAATGATAAAACGGTATTTCATGAATCAACGAATGTGTGAAATTGCTTAAGGTTGCTGATGGAGCCCGAGTCTAGTGTGTTTGTCGGTTAACTGTTATTTGGCCTGTTTACAGTTTTAAATGCAGTATGAGATTTGATGTTTTCATTTTATGGTTTCGTGTGCATATTCTACTGTTTTATTGATTATGGATTGAATGACCGGAATATTGATGTTGTATGTTGTCTGTTTGGCATAAATTATCGTTTTGCTTGTTTGTATGTGATTGATAATGCTGACTGAGGGAAAAGGAGAATGAAAGATTATGTAAATGGAAATTGTATAATGTGGTCAGCCTGACTAGATATCCTGAGAGATGGTGGACGGACCGGGTCCGTAGGGAACCCTACCGAGATTGTGGTCTCCCATACCGGACGGGGTATGGAGATCTTATGTGTTTTGGCGCCCATACCGGACGGGGTATGGGGACGGCCCGTTTCACCCTCATACCGGACGGGGTAATGAGGTCTATGGTTTGGTGCCCATACCGGACGGGGTATGGGGACGGCCCTGGAATATGATTTCAAGTGTTAAAGGTTAACGGGTAGCGGGACCCCTATGGATCCCCATGGATACTAGTGAGCTGGTAAATGAGAAAAATATATTGTGTAACGATTGAATTACGAAAAGTTTGACAGGTATCATGTTATACAGTTCATATATATGTTTTCATGATGATGATGATGTTATTGCTTTTGTATATTACTTTATGAATTTCATCGAGGTAAGTGAATGGTAAAGGTTTTATTATTAATAAAAGGATTTGTTGTAAATTATGCTCAATTGGTCTTTTTGTGTTTTCTACCCACCTTTACCTTCGTGACGGTGAGATATCGTGATGTCTTTACTGGGCTAGAGTAGCTCATTCCTTATTTAATCATTTCAGATCAAGAGGACATCGTTCCGGAGCCGGTTCCGCAGGAGGACGACGAAGGGGACGCCTAAAGACTCCATAGTCACATTCGTAGTTTTTACTTTCAAGTTTCTCCTTTACGTAGTTTAATCTTTTATATTTTGTGAGCACGTTTTTGGTTTTAGTGTAAGGGATGTTATTCAAATTTTGACTTCGCTTCCGCATTTGATATTTATAATATAAATTCCATTTTAAATTTCCGGGGCTGCTACAGTTGGTATCAGAGCCGCATTTCCTCGGACCCATCCCTTACACAATAGTGCTTTAGAGAAATACTCACCGATATATCGTTACTCAAT
The DNA here is from genome assembly GCF_000150535.2 of Carica papaya. Next base: position 298,001 of record NW_019014609.1, read on the forward strand.
CATTCCTTGTAAATGCAGGTATACGAGAATGAGGAGAGGAAGGCCCCCACTAAACCGAGCGGCCCCAGATAATTCACTTCGGGAGGATTTAGATAGACTATTCGAGATGGTGGAGGCTCTCGCAGCTGCCCAGCGAAGGCAAGAGGAGAGAAGGGAGTTACCGGGACCTCCTCCGCTAGCGCAGGTTGAGCCCCCGCTACAGCAGGTTGAGCCCCCGCTATAGCAGGCTGATCCCGAGCCACCCCGGCAGGAGCCTGTTCCTCCACGGTACCACCCGGCACCACAGCCGCAGTACGACCCGGTACCACAACCACAGTACCAACGGGTGCCGCCACGGCACATTCCAGTGCCCCCACCACATCAGCAGGCGCCACCGCAGGGTCCCCCAGTTCACCCTCAGCCGGTCCCAGTTCCTTTACCTCGGGACCCCGCTCCCTCCTTGATCGACCCCGGCTTCATAGAGAGGTACAGAAGACTGAACCCTTCTACTTTTTCAGGGGGATCCTCTTTCGAAGAGGCCCAATACTGGCTGGCAGAGACTGAGAGAGCTTTCGAGACCTTGGGAGTAGTTCCTGAGCAGAGGGCTGCCATTGCCTCCTACATGCTGGTAGGGAGGCAGTACGCTGGTGGGAGCTCAAGCGGGCCACCCTGCCTGTACCAGTTACTTGGGAGCAGTTCCTAGCGGCCTTCCATGCGGAGTATCTCCCTAACACATCCCACATTTAAAGGAAATGGAATTTGCTCATTGGTCCAGGGAAATATGACAGTG